>JBBYHK010505777.1:4910-64171 GCA_038382065.1 Adansonia grandidieri | reverse complement strand
AATTAGAGTCTGATAACAATATAACAAAGTAATAAATAAATTAAAAAATATTAAAGCCATAATAGATAATACCATATTAAAAATAAAAAAAATCATATGTTAAACTAGCAACTAGGCCTGTCCATGCGCTAAACTACCTATCCATAAGCCAGACAGCTTGCCCAACACAATATGCTCGGCACGATCAAGCCCAAGTCTTAGATTTTAAGTTTCAAGTATTCTCGACCTGAAATAGTATTTTTTAATAAAATAATATATTTTATTTAAATTTAATTATAAAATATGTAAATATGAATATAAAAATAACTTTTTAATATTATGAATAATGATTTGTTCTTAAATGGGTCGGCCATGATAAATTCGGCCCTGAGCTTAAAATTCAAAAATTTTTCGAGCCATAGATAGGCCCATAGAATCGAACTAAGATTTTTTTTGAGCCAGACGGGGCCAAATTTGTGCCTAGCTTAGAATTCAAAATTATGTAAAAGTAATTACATTTAACATAAAATAAAAAATAATATAAAATATACTTAAACCTGAACCCGAATTGGTCCGAACCCGAATGAACTCGAATCCTAATGAACGTAAACCTGAATCAGTCCGAACCCGAAATGACCCGTCTCGAACCCGCTCAATTGCCACATCTACTCACTTGGAATGCCAGTATCTATCTCACATGGAGGGAAAGAAATAACATATGTTTTCAGCAATCGCACTGCTATGTTGATTAAGGAGATCATTCGAATGTGACTTATGAGAATGAAGAACATCTCACCTGATTTTATCAACACCAGTTTCTGCTGCAATTGGGGTCTCAGCACTATATTGTTTTCATAAGTTTTCATTCATGATATGTTATTTTTTTTGCTCTTTTGCTAGCTGTTTGTTTTCCTTACTATTTTGCTGTTGTTCTCTCCCTACTGGTTTTGCTAGGGATGGTTGCTTCGTGGATAAATAAAAGTTTAATTATAAAAAAAAATTTAATAATTAAAAGAAAAAGATATTTCCCCCTCAATCATATCATTTCAAATCGAATGTTTCTAATTATAATTATAATTATATTGTGTTTGTATAATATATTTCAATCGATCACTATTTAACCCTCAAAATGGCTGTGAAAAGCATGAAATTTGATTTGATTGGTATGAGAAGAGATAAATGGATGAATGTAAATTTAATAATTCGTATATTTATATTATATTTATATATTTTATTATATCATAATCATATTTAAAATTTTTTATATTTTTATCAATTTTAATACATTTATAATTCATATTATATAAATTTTAAAAATGTAATTGTATCATATTATTTTTTTGATTTTATACGTATTATATTCATATAATCGTATCAAATATTTTCAGATATAGATGGATGTAAAGGTTTGCACTTTGATAAAATTTTTCATGCTGTAACAATTGGATTCTCAGTCAAGGAATGAAATTAATAATTAGACATACCACTACATTATAAAAGAAGATTTCAAGCAGGCAGCAGCTTATATTAAAAATAACAAAATATGAAGAAATTAACCATACTATACCAAAATTACCAAAACAAATAACATCGGCCAGCAGGGCAGCTGCAAAAAAACAAGGACTAATAAGTAATCCCCATTTTTGGTTAGAATTGCTTCACCAATACCTACACAGTAACAACACAATACACACAACCTCCTCCTCCTTCAACATCAAAAACCAAACTTACATTCCCCTCACCCCCTCCCTTGTAATACTCTCCTCATAAAACCTTCCTAAACTATAATAAAATCACAATCACTAAAGTTACTAGCGAAAGATACAACCAAATATAACAAAGCAAAGGGAGGCTCTGCAACTATTAGATACCCAAACTCTACTAAAACAATTATTGAGTATTCAATCCCATGCACTGTTAACACCAGCACTGATGGTGCCTCCACCATACCCACCATCATAGTAATCCGAACCACCCCTGTTGAAAGATGAGTCCCTCCGAAAATCACGCCCACCAAATCGGCCTCCCCCAGGACGACGATTCCTCCCTCCAAATGAACGAGCTGCATATCGAGTGAGCCAAGCAGGCACCTCTTGGTTCGCTTCTTGCATTAGATCCGCTAATGACCTTGCCAAAGAAGTATTGTTATCACTGAAGAAGGCTGTGGCTAAACCAGTTTTGCCTGCACGCCCTGTCCGTCCAATTCGATGAACATAGTCATCAATATCATTGGGAAGGTCAAAATTCACCACATGTGCAACATGAGGAATGTCAAGGCCACGAGCTGCCACATCAGTTGCTACCAAGATTGGGGTAGCACCACTTTTAAATGATCGTAATGCTTGTTCCCTCTCCTGCAATATACACCACAAAGGGGGCGTCTTAACAACAGGTCAAGAATTTTACGGCCAAATAGCCAAAATAGTTCACATTACAAGAGTAGGAAGCATTCCAGAGACGAAAAATAGAAAGAAAAAAATTGCTCAAAATATGTAGACATAGTGCAGCATAGAGGAAGATAATGAATGTCAAATCTTACTACGGACAAAGTAAAAGATTGAAGCAAGCCAAGACTATTTCAACCCAAGACAAAGGCATTGCTAAAAAAGGATAAACAAAGTGGTCCATCCGTCTTTATTTTTCAAGGACTAATATTTTTACAGACCTAAACACATAGAAAATAAATAATATGAAAAATAGGCTCCCATCTTTATTTGAAATTTTGCTTTTCATGTAGAAATCCAAGAGCAACCATATGCATACTTGACACCCTACTTATTTGCATATCAATGCATTACTTGATAGTTAATGTGTTAAATAATTCTAGCTATCCATAAACATCTTAGGGATTTATATCCATTAACAGAGATGATATATAAAGTCTGGGTCCCCAGAAAAAAAGTTCTGTGAACGAATATCAAGCGTGGAATTAACAAATGTTAGAAATTGCAAAAAGGATAAAATCGTGACCATTCTTAAACCAACGGATAATTATGGACCATGTGCATAAGAGCGGAAAAACAAAGATCTACAAGGGGGATAACAATGATCCCCTCCAACAAGAAGAATAAAAGGACAAAAAACCAAAATCACGTAAGTGGATTTGTTGAGAAGTATGAACTCCCAATAAGAATCAAACAGTTTTGCAAATTGTTCAGCCCTCTCGTCCAAACTACTCTAACTTCTTGGTAACAGTATAACTAGGCCCCATGTTAGCACAAATCAACAAATATAGCAACAACAGGCCAAATGGAGTAAACTGCAATTAAATAACACAAAGCAAGAGTTGTTATATATATATATATATATATATATATATATTATTTTCTACCAGTCTAGATACTACACCAATTTTTACAGGGTCCTTGCCTTCATTGTGCTCCTATATCCTATTAAGCATGGCCACACACCACATATATGCTGATATGGCCCCTAAGGTGATTATTCAGCTTTTAGAACACATATGATAAGGAATTATTTTTTACATACATGATAAAACTAAAGAAATTAAAAAAATACTCATTAGAGCATTCTCTAATTTTTAGATTATATTTGATCGCATAAGAACTGTTCAGAAAAACAAATAAAATTATAATTTAACATTAGGATAAGACATAAATTAGTCTTTGTACATCACAAAAAATGAAAAATAAGCCATCGATCTTTTACTGCATTGAATTAAAGCTACGAACTTCTATTTTATTATAGTGAGAACCTTGACAACATGAACTATTCCATCTTTTGCCAAAACCTTCTTGGCTGGCTGATGTAATGTATGGAAAATTCTTACCTATATTTATTTGGATGAGCTAAACGATAATTGAGGGAATCATATTTTAATAGTTATGCCAATTGGAATTTGTTCACCCCTTTTCAAATTAAAGAGGTGTAACTACAATGAGATAAAAGTTTATAGCCTTATTTCCCAGCAATCAAAGACAGAAGGCTTATTTCCATTTCTTTGTAAACTTCAAGGCTTATTTTGGTATTATCCCTTTTCGTTAATGATAAGACTAAAGAAGACAAAAACGAGGAATTTTCTTTTACCCATATGATAAGACCAAAGAAAATACTAAAACGACAGCATGCATTAATGTTTTGATTATATTTGATCTTTTAAAAATATAGACACGCAGCATAATAATTGTTCAGCAAAATAATAAATTATAATTGAACTTTCATAAAAGATGTCTGAAACATTGTTGATCTCAAGTTTATAACGGAAGACAGTAAGACACCAGAGATCACATAAGCATGTTCGTCTCATGATACTCTAACACCCAGTGTTATACCGAAATGTGAAGCAAAGACCTCAACTCAAATCCTTGCTGGTATGAAGAAGCCACCAATATACTCTTTTAAGTATTCTATATAAAGCAAAACCATGTACTTTACACCTTTAAGCTTGGCCACGTAAGAACATAAAGCACCAGCACATCTATTAGGGTTGCTAAATATATATATATATATGGAACATCCCACAGCTCCCACTCTCAGAACCATAACAGTAAAAGGGAGGATGATAAAGGAATGATAAAAAGGAACAAGGAGAAGATGATATTAACGACAATGATGTTATGGAAAAAAGCACAAATCCAATCATTCATCATAACAGACCAAATGTAAAAAAAAAAAAAAACCAAATAACAATCCCAAAATAAGCTTCATAATAACTGAAAACTCAACTCCAATATTTCAGAAGGTACAAAAGAAATAATAATTTAAGCAAGATTTCAGTCCTAAAACTTGTGAAAATATAAAATTATCAACCAAATGAGTATTCTCTTACTGCCCTCAGTGAGACATAAAAGGGCAAACAGAAACTAAAATAACCATTCAAAGGCCAGATGATGAAGCATAACAGTTTCTGGCAACAAAGTCATTCTAATGGCATAGGGAGCTTACTTTTAGCAAAGCCGAAAACAACAAGGAACTTCCAAGAAGAGCAGGAAAGAAGATATTTAAGTACCCCACTAACAAAAATTTCGCCAAAATGGAAACTTACGCTGGTTAGAGAAAAAGAAACCCTGTAATAGGGACTTTAATGCAATGCAGCTATAGAAGAGAACTAAACTACCCAGGCAAATATTTCAAAAGTCCTCCCCCAGAAGCCTCTGAAGTATCGTGGCAATTACTATAAGCATCAAAAAAATGTTTACCAGAATGAAACTACATCTTTCATTGGGTTATAGACAAAGTTATTAAGGATTTCTTGGTTGATAAGGCAGCTGACAGAAATCAAAATCAAATACAAGGGAGTATGTACTCTCTATATATAGGATTCAATAGAAAGTTAATGAGGATTCTAGATGTTCCACACTAACTGGATAATAACGAAGTCTATTGACAGTACCACCACATATCAGTTATGCACATAGGCATTACTAACCCAAGGACTTCTCAGATACAAATACCAATGTGGATGATATTTAAGGAGGCATATTTGCAACAAAACATCGATCATTTCTCCTATGGAAAGCACTTGAGAGAAATTCCAAGAGTGGCCCAGCCCAAAGTCTTACTGTTCCCAAAATAATTGATAATAAATGTATTCTATATAAGGAGAAAACATATCCAGCTCAAAGTGTTTAAACCAGGCAGAGAACCATGGTTGCAAAAATCCACAAGTGAAAACAAATATAAGCAAGCTTAAGCTTTTAAATAATCATAAACGGAAAAATGAAAAAAAAAAGTGTCTACAACAATATGAAGGCAACAAACTTCCATGGTTATCCTTTTTGTTATAGCCAAGCCTTTTTTTCCTTCGCATTCTAGATAATGTGAATTTACAACTCATGGATATCCACAAAATATTTAGTTCCCAGGCTGAACATTTTACATAAGTTTAGCCACTTATTTATTGTTAAATAACCTGCCATATCTGCAGCAACTCACCCAACTACGAATATAAAGCTTTATATTTTATATGCAAAAATAGAAGCCACAATAAAATATTTTAGGGTTTAATTTCTATCCATGAGACTAATTTTTAAATTCAAAATAAGTACCATGGATAAAAAATAGAAAAAGCAAACAAACTCATGCAAATTTACCTGCTGGGTTCTATCACCATGAATGGTAGTTGCAGGAAAACCATTAATGCACAGCCAATGTTCCAGCGAATCAGCTCCCTTTTTTGTCTCAACAAAAACTACTGTAAGAGCTTGCTGCAAGATTAAAATTAAAAGGTTATCTAAAATGGAAACTACAGTCAAACACACAAAACCATAAAGTAGACAAATGATTTACAAATAAATCAAATCTGAGTCAAACAGGAATTTCCATTAAAATCATTAGGGTAAACTACCAGAACTCCAAATCATTAGTACCTCGCCTTGGACACCATTTGCTCTCTGGGCATGAAGAAGGTCCATAAGGTGACTTCTTTTGTCAGACTCATGAACAAATTCTACTCTCTGCTCAATCAAATCAGTACTAGATCCAACTCGCCCCACAGCCAAGAAAATATAATTTGCAAGAAAATCAGAGGCCAGTCTCTGCATGCCATAAATGAAAGGATGAATAACTACCAAAATGCATGATATACACACTCCAAATAATATTCTAAGATAGTAGCAAGTTGGTTGTAGTTTAAGTGATAAGAATGGACTGGAGTTTGGCTAGAGAACTTAGGTTTTAGCTGTAATTCTCTTTCTTCTAATAAATTAAAAAAAAAAAAAGTTCCAGCAGAATGCATGCCAGAATACAAAAGAATAATCTTCAACAATCAGTATTACAGTAAATATGCATGCCATGTGTGAATCTCATAAAGAACTTCGTAATGTAGAGAGAGCTCATGAGAAAAGCATTGAAAATTCAAACGAATTTAAACAAAAACTTAAATATTACCAGGAAAATAATAAATAATTCGTTATGAAGACAGGAGCAACCTGTATCTCTTTTGGAAAGGTGGCACTGAATAGCATTGTTTGTCTAACACCGGGACGAGGCATGTCCATTTGTTCCACAATTTTTCTTATTTGAGGCTCAAAACCCATGTCCAGCATTCTGTCTGCCTCATCAAGGGCTAAGTACCTGATCATCTGCAGAGAAACTCTAGCCCTCTCTAGCAAGTCCACCAATCTTCCAGGAGTTGCTACAAGAATATCAACACCTCTCTCCAGATCCCTAAGCTGCTCAAATAAAATACCATCAACTTCTGGTAATGCAACCATAATTCAAACATAAAATTTAAGGCGAAAATGATGGCATAGAACCAGTAGAGTTCAAAATTGATACCAGAATTTCAAACTTCTTATGGTAGCAATAGCAACAAGACCTACCAGAGGAAAATTAACTTAACTCGTAAATGTAAGAAATATGTTCAAGAGAAGTGTGGAATAGATGAATTCCCTCTACCATGTACAACCTCTCCCCAAGAACATATTCCTCCCTGAGGGTGTGGGAAAGACAAAAGACATATAGATCCTGAAGAGCAGTAGTCTAGATCCAAAATATTTAACAGTGAACATAAATGATTGAGAAACAAGAGACTAAACTCAAAAATGAGAAAAAGAATGGTATTATTTGCCCTAAGAGCGGATAATTTCACTTTGAACAGCAAAATTAGACAGCATATATTTTCTTGTCTAGGAGTTATACATAAAAATCACCAATATTATAGCACTACTATAGGTAATTCTAATTAAAGTAAAAACAGAACAACAAATGGTAAAATGAATGGAAAGTGGAAGGAAGAGAAAAAGTACCTGTTGATTAATAGGAGCACCTCCATAAGCAACAACCACCTTAACACCTGTTTGATAAGAAAATTTCCTGCATTCCTCATGTATCTGCAATAATAGTCACAAAACATAAATTCCATGGTATAAATAGTGCACATTTTTTTGAATTGTCAAAAATATGACACCTACTTGCATTGAGAGCTCCCTAGTAGGGGAGAGAATAAGAGCAAGGGGGAATACTGTACGTGCCCCACGTAATGGTCTTTGAGAAACGTGGCCTCTCATAATTCCACTGATAATTGGAAAACAAAATGCAGCTGTCTTTCCAGAACCAGTCTGTGCACATGCCATTAAATCCCGCCCTGCAAGTGAAATAGGGATGGCATACCGCTGAACAGGTGTTGGTTTCACATACTTGCACCTTCGGATGTTTAGATTCAGAGCTTCACCCAAATCAATCTCTGCAAAAGTATTGACCGGAGGTGGCACATTGTCACCGCTTGTCTCGACGGGAATGTCTTCATAGGCATCAAAGTTAATCCCAGTACTCTCTTGCTCACTAAACACCTGCTCTGCATCGTCATCATTTCCAAATGGGTTGACTTCCTTATCTCTCCCATGCTCCCGACCACCAGTCCTGCCACCCCATCCACCAAGTCGACTACCACCACTACCACCACCATACCCTGATCGGTTGTTATTCCTAGGTGCAGCCCAAGGAGACCCGCCATATCCAGGTCGGTCATTACTTGAAGCAGGGCCAGTTGAAGTAGGAGCAGGTGGGTCCGCAGAAGGTGGATGATTTCGAAGATGTGGAGGGATATAAGCAGATCGGCCACCGGCTGAGGTGTTACCAAGAGCTCTATTGCTAGCAGAAGAAGAACCAACACCTACATTCTCGGGTGCAGAATTCGCAGCCAAATCTGCCCATGATGCTTGTGTAGGAATGTAAGTAGGCTGGCCACCAGCTGAGGTGGTACCAACAGCTCTATTGCTAGCAGAAGAAGAAGCAACACCTACATTCTCGGCTACAGAATTCGCAGCCAAATCTGCCCATGATGTTCGTGTAGGAATGTAAGCAGGTCGGCCACCAGCTGGGGTGGTACCAACAGCTCTATTGCTAGCAGAAGAAGAACCAACACCTACATTCTCAGCTGCAGAATTTGCAGCCAAATCTGCCCATGATGTTCGTGTAGTCATCCCAATTCACGACCACCAAGATTCCAAAATTTTTAACAAACCCCTTTTGCTCAAAATACAAGAATTCACTTTCAAAACCCGGTTGAACACCAAAATATTTTCCAATATGAATTTTGTCAAACCTAATCAAATCATAAAAAGAATTTAAAATCCATCCAAACAAACGACGCTATCAAATCTCACATCATCAGTCACTCAAATGCAACATGTCGATCTAATCAGAATCAGCTCGCTCTATTTGGTAGCTCAAAGGAATAGAGTGTAAAACCCATTAATGAATATAAGAAGAAAAACATCGATTTATTCCAAATTTAATTGGCAAAAGACAAAAAGCAATAGCCTGTCTGTCACATAATCAAAAAAAATCCCCAATGCAAAATTATAAAAAATATATAAAAATCTGAAAAAAAAAAAGAAAAAAGAGAAACAGAATTGATATGCTAAGACTAAAAACCAACAAAAAGAAACTGCAACAACTCATAAAAGATTCCAATGCATAGATAAATTGAAGTTTACGAGAGAGAAGAGAGAGATGAAAACCTGAGAATGAGAAAAGCCAGCAATCTGGTGTTGAGAGAATGAAGATCCAAAAAATAAAAAAAGAAACCCTAATGTTATTCAGACACACATCGAGAAGAAAAAGGAGAGGAAAATTGTAGTTTTTATTTCTTTCTCTTTCTAGCCTCTAAGGTCCTTATGTATCTATATTTAATAGGTGTGGCACGAGCGTTAAACTACATTTCTGTCGGTAAAAGAAAATTAAAATTTAAGTTTATGTAAATATATTTTTAAGAAAAGGGTAATCACAAATTTTCGTATAAGGTAATAAAATAAATAAATAAAAATAAAAAAATATATATTTTTATTAAATTTTTTTTGCTTATTTATATTTATACTAGTATTTATTATCAACAGAATACAAAATATTTTATTTATTGTTAAATATAAAATTATATATTTTATAAATAATTTAAATTAATAAATACATTAATATATAAAATTTATTTAATGTATAAATTATATAAAATTTATTATTTTTAATATTAATATAAAATTAAAATTTATGGCAGTAAATAATGTAAACTTTAAATCTTTTTATTTTATTAAATAAATTATTTAAATTTTAAAATTAATGAAAATCTAAAATTCTAAAAATATAGTAATTCAGTAAAAATTTTAACTCTTTTATTTATTATTAAATAAATTTGCAATTTTATTAAGTTAAATTCTTATAGATAAATTTATTAATAATAAAAAATACTGCAATCATAATTTAAAATATAATAAAAAAATAATTATTTTATCAATTCAGAAAAAATTTCATATTCACCATTTTATATAAATTATAAATATTTTGTTCTCTAATGACATCTAAAAAAAAGTTTTTTTTCTTTGTCTTCACCAATTTATTCTTTTCCTTTTGTTTTTATTTTTAATGAAATTTAATTTAAATGTTAAATTTCAAAATTTTAATCTATACTATTAAAAGATTTTAGTCATATGATATCTCGAGTCAAGTAACATTAAATTAGTTGAATTTTTTTAAAATCCTACTAAAAGTATTATAATAAATATAAAATTAAAGATTTTTGTATTATTAGACTTGAAATAATCTTTAATTATCTATTTTTTTTACTTGAAAAAATTACTTACGTTTTACTAAGAAAAATTACCCTCCGTGGAAGAACATTTTCACCTTGTTATTTAAAACAAATCTACTAATCATTTTCATTTATTATTCATTTTAAAAAAATTCACTCACTTTTGTAGGTGGGTTTGAATTCTAATTTGTAACATAGACATCAAAAGTCCGAATAAATTTAGCTACTAAAAAGAAATGAGCGATCTTCAACACACCCAAAATCAATAACTTATCCATTGCAAAATAGTTAGTTTATTAAAATAATTAGAGTATTATTCTCAACTCTAACAAGGCATTTGGTTGGGATAATATTTGATTACTAGGGATAATATAAGATTCTATCATGACATTACCATGTTTGTTTCAAAAATATTCCTTAAGCTCGATAATGTGTTACTACCTATAGTACCAAGGTTCAATAATATAGAGGTAATCTCGTAACCATCTTTTTTTAAGGTTATGTTGCATGCTAGGATAATGTAAAATTTGTATCAATTTTACCCCTATTTTTATGTTTTTGCTCTCTTTTACCTCTAAATTGTCATCAAATTACAGTTTATACCAAGTTACATTTTACACATTTGGCTGCTTTTAATCTTTGTTTTTAGGTGTCATCCACTTGTCTCCTTCTCTATTTACCTCTCAATCAAGTCTCCCTCTAGGGTTTTCTAGGGTAATGATTTATATTTCGAATTTTATTCATATTATATAGTTGCATTTTAATATTTCATTTAATAAGGTTTTCTAGTGTTCTGATTTTGGGGTAAAGGGCTTTGATTTTGGGGTTTTTTGGGATTTGATTGTAAGATTTTTTTAGGTTTTGATTTTGAGGGAAACGTCTTTGACTTTGCGTTTTATTTTTTGATTTTAGGGTTTTGATTTTAAGGTTTTTTAGTTTCAATTTATTAAACATTTGTCATAATTTAGTTTGGGTAGTTTTGACTTTAGTTCTTAGTAATTCTTTGATTCTTTATAGGTTAGGATTTTTTTTACTATTGTATATTTTGATTAATTCTTCATTGCACACACATTGTTCATATAAAACATGATAAAATAATTTAATTCTAGCATTATTTTGTGATTGAATTCCTTGTAAAGAATCAGCCAGCAAGTGAAGTTTTACGAGATCTGATTTGATCTACCTACCTACAATAGTTGCTAACAATGCCCTTCTCGTCCCCTTGGAGTTTAAAATTGATGTGTGTCATGGTTTGATATGATTATTCTTCAATTTTTTTTATCTTTGTATTCTTCGGAACCATCTCCTAATGGTGGTGGCCACTACACCATAATTGTTCTAATTTGTCAAAATTGTTTTCTTTCATATGAATATGGGAACGGGAGGGAAGAACGTTAGTTTCGCAAGTCCTTTTGTTTTTATCTTTTGTTTTTTCTATATTGTTTTTCCCTTTGAAACATTGACACTTCCCTTTTATAAAGTGAATTGCTTCTTATTTAAAAGATATAAAAAAATAAGTAGCATTCAATGAATAGCTACGTAATTCTTACTCTTTCTAAGTGCTATTTTAATTTTACTCTTATTTATAGAAATTTAGTGCAAACTTTTTTGCTCATTTACATAAGCAAATTTAATTAGTCATCATTTATGTGAATCAACTCAGAAGATAATATCTCAAATTTTGACATGAGTTAAAACTATTATTGCTGCTTAATTTTTAGATATAATTATTTAACTTAGGCTTTGTCTGTTTTTGGAGAAAAACACTTGATAATTGTTTGACGACAACATTTTTATCATCCTTTGAGGTACAACTTTGGTTGTATGATCTAGCTAAGTTGAATTTAAACAATAATAAGCCATATAAATGAAACCCATAAAAAATGGGTTGGGTCAAATTGAATTTAAACATGTTTATCATCCTTTGATTATTGGCCTATGAAAAAGACAAGGGTATTTTAATACTCAAACAATTTCAGAATGTTACATTCTTGGCCAAAAAACATGTTAATCTTCAATGAAGGGATAGTCAATCAAATGCATGCATGTAATATTAACAGTAATGTGACTTCATCATCTTGTAAGGGGAATTTCATTACTTTTGGTAATCTCATTCTCTAAACCAAATCCCCCCTAATAAGTCAAATAAGTCAATTACATCAAGAGTTGTTTAAGTATTGGACTATCCATTCAAATTTGAAAGTTTGCTTGTTTTTTGGAAGAATTAGGCTTAAGCAAAAAAAAAAAAAAAATGAAACCCATTAAAAAATGGGTTAGGTCCTGGGTAGAGAATTTAAGCTTGAGATGGCTCGACCCAAATACTACTTTTTATTATAATTAGATATTTTATAATAATAGTTATAATTTTATTTTAGTAGTTGTTGATTTATTAAAGCACTTTTATAATGAAGTCATACCATTCATTTCAAAAATAAAAAATGTAATAAAAATATATTAAATTATTAAAAAAATTAAATTAAAAATATTTAAAAAAATATTATATTGGCTAACCTAAATAGGTGTGGACTATTTATTTTCAAATATTGTCAGTTTAGACAAAAAATACTCATATTTTGGTCTAGACCGAGCTTGGACAAACTTATAAAGATGTTAATACCCTACTTGAATTCAATCTGAACCCGACTTGATCTAAGCTATGATCTAATCATTTATGTCTATTTCTTTTTCTTTTCTTTTTCTTTTGCTTTTTTTGTTCTTGGATTCCTCGCTTTATACAACTTAGGGTTGTTCCATAGATTTCACTTCATTCGAGTGTGATTAGATACTTTTTGAATTATGAGATTAGTGTAATAAAAAAGTGATACAAGGAAATCTTTTCCATCGTGTTGCATTATCAATAATTGACTAGATATTTGAAGGTTCAATTGAATAACAACTTTTTTCTATGTTATCCTTTTTAGGTCTAATCTATTTTATTATTTTTAGTCATTTATTTATTTAAAATAATCAATAAATTTATATAATCATATAGTAAACAAATAAATATGTGACAAATAAATAACTCAATTACTAGACTAAACTTTAATTTGTATAAATATATTACAATCAATTTTGAAAAATATTTTATATATAAGTACTATTTCATTATTTTTAATTATTTATTAAAAACTATCAATTGATATAAAATAATTTTAATAATTTTTTATTATATATTAACTTCATAACAATCAAATTGTCTAAAAATTAGGTCATATATAAATTTTAATCTAATATTTTTGATGGTGTTTCTCTTCTTACTAAAATTTATGTTTGTAGATGCAACAATAATGGTTGATGGACTAGGAAAGATTGACTTGCTCTACCATGTTGTACTTGTAGGACAGGAAGGGTTAAAAGGCACTGAAGTTGATTTTTCAGAGGCCAATCCAATGCTTGAGTCAGTAAGGGGAAGGAGTAAGGTAAACAAGTAATTAACTACATTATGGAATAAGCTTAAGGTATTTAAAAGAGTATTATAATTTTATATCAATTACCTATGCGACTTAAGGTTTCATGCCCTGGTTGATATGCTTATAGGTGGCTTTTTAGGTTAATAGATTATCTGGGCTTACAAGTGTGAGTCGTCACACATAGAGAGTAATAATTGCCCTCCAAGGTGGAGGATGGTAGACTCAACCTTTTGTATAAGATGGTGATCTCATCTTGATTAATGTGGTATGCAAGAATAATGGGATTACTAGATTTTTTTTCATTAGTGAGCAAGTGAGTAAGAATGCGCTTTAGTGATTTGCATTATGTGCCCTTATGATTTTGGATTTTGAATTTTAAAAGTTGTGTTATCACGAGCGAGAGAGTTTTATATTTATACATGTGGTTGAATAAAGATAATAACCATTGTTTGACATGTTTTTCTTTGGTGCATGTTTCGAGGTGGGCCATTAATAGGTATTTATTTAATAAGCTTTCATAACTATTTATATTCTTTGCAGAGTCAAGGTATTCCACCATTTTAAAATTTATTTTTTTCATTTTTAGTCTTTCCTTTTCTTAAACTACAATATTTTTTCATAGGATCAATAGTGCTTTCACCCTTATTAGTTTTAACATTTTTGGTTCCTCTTTACAACAAAAGTGTATATAAGATTCTTAACCTTATATTCATTAGGTCCTTGTTCATATTAGTTTGACATCTTTTCTGATACCTTGGATAGATTTTGTTACTTTTTTCTTTACTCTTCCCTTGTTTTTGGGTTGAATGGTTAATATATATTATTATATGCTTCTCAAATTAGTTACCAAGAAAGGTAGATTAGAAGAAAGTTTTAAGAAGTTGAATCGTCTAGGAAAGCCAATATTTAAGGTTAATCTGCTAGTAAGCTTCCTATATTCTTATAAGTTTGGATGAAGAAAGATAGCGATCTAGATATCTATTTGGCTCTTCAAGTTCTTAGTGGCAAATGCTAGACTAATGACGAGGGAAACAATTCTAACAAGCTTATTGAAGTGAAAGACATGGATCTTAACCCAACAGCCTATTATCCTTGTAAAGTAAACATGCAGACCATTTTGAAATGGTTAATTAACAAAGGCTTTGATTTTAGTCAGCGTAAGGTTTTTGAGCCCCTTATCAAGTAGATGGCCATAACTACAAATGCTGATAGTGGGGTATTCTATCTCTATATTTTCAAGTGGAGTTTTCACCTCCTCTTGGAGTCCTTCTTCTATGTTGTATTAAACTATTATCTCATCACTCCAAATTAGCTAAATCCAAATGCATAGGTGATTCTGGTTATCTATTTCATCATCTATAAGAACAAGAGTTGGTTGCCTTCTATTGAGGTAGTGAAGCACTTTTTTATTTTAAAGAAAAGTGATGAATTTTGGTACTACCTTTAGTCATCTAAGGGTAAAATGATAGTTGACACACCATCGAATGCTCATATGGCCAAAAATTAGTATTTCATCATTCAGAAAAGGTCAGGCATAGAATGGGTTTCCTTGTGAAGTGGAATTATTGCTCATCAATGAACAATTCAAAGATTTTGTTGAACATCTTCGAGCAAAAGTAAGTTGATTTCTTTTCTAGCAATCAATTGAAGTACTAAGAGTATCTAACTATGGAAAAGGTCCAATAACACTACCTAGGCACAGACACAGTTCATGTTTTAAAAGGTATTGCACGTCTACTCGCCAAAAGAAAAAGAAATCTTACAATTGCTTAAAGGGAATTCACTGGCATGTATGAAAGTCATTCATTATGTTTCCATTATATTGTATGACTATGTGATTTCTCTAATAAAGAGTTCATACTTGCAGATGACGTGCCAATGGAGTTTGGCTTATGGCTTGGTCATCAGTTAAGTAGTGGTAGACTTAGAGGGTTCACATGACACTCCCTTTAGCCTTTCAGAGTTCGTTAATGTTCAATGTGTTGACATAGTGGGGGATTTGCCAATTAAATGACATATACCTTTGGAGCAACTAATTGAAAGGGATGCCTTTGGTCGCCTTTCCATTTTCTCTAAGGAAAAAGTATATATTTATAGTTTTTCATCAAACTGATTTATTATGATCTCATGTTTTTTGTTATTTTTTTGTTGGAAGGATGGATCCTATAGTTGTGAAAGCTACACTTACCGAATGTGTAATAAAGTAAGAAGCTACACAAAGGTTGTTGCTTGCCAAGAAAAGGGTAAATGAAAAGGCAACAAGGGTTCTAATTCTATGCCTCTAACAAAAAAAATGATGTTTGAGAAAGATACTATTTCATAGGGTGTCCCTGTTATCACCTATGCTGATGCTATTACTTTCACAATTGGAACAAGCATAGTGGACGCCACTGTAATGTCAACAAGTATGGCAAGCACAAGTCCAATTAGTACTATTACTATATTGTATGCCTTTAAACCAATCAAATTGAGACATAGGATACATGGTCAAATAATTCATACATGTTACTAAGTTAAAGCAACATAAGTTTTCCTTCATGTTAGTGGCCTAATTGACATTCATGTAAACACTAATTGGATAAAGCCCTTGAAACATGATGGCCTTGGGAAGTTACTGAATCAGTTACATCGATGAGATTCTTATGCATCAAAGTCATGTTTCTAAAAATGTTGACAATGCAGAAAGACTAGTATATGCTAAGCCTCCAAGCATGGATGCATTTAACCCTTTGATCTCATAGAGGTTAAAGTATACCAGATACTTGGGGATAACATATAAATGTTTGTTTTGTGGAAACAATTTCATTGAATATGGCCCGAATGAGAACTCCATTTAGTGTAAGTAACATAAGTGTCTATGGAATATGTTTTCATGTGCCAGTCGTGTATAATAGTCCTCAGACTTATGATACAGATCATCTCGTATGAGGAGCGTTATGCTTTTATTCTATTATGAATGGGTCCACAATATATAGATGCTTATGGTAGGGTGATTTTGGGTATAACATGAATCATATGGCAGATGAATAAGTGATCCAGAGAGGATTTACCATTATGAGTGACATTGGAGAAAAATCTTGAGTGTCCTTAGCTATGGTTAATTAGAATAAAATATTTGGCCAAAGCACAATTATATTATAAGAAATGGCTCCCTTGTACATCCATAGACATTAACCATGATTTATAAGAGCTAATATGGATAGAGGATTAGGTAGACACTGCACCATGCTCATTTTCAATTTAGGATATATAGTGAAAGGATCGTGTTACATTGAAAGCTTGATTACTGAAAAGTTTATGTAAGGTTACACTAACTCTTCAACATTTGGGTGGTCATGATGGTTTGCTAGATCCCGCTTTTGATCTTTGAACATAATTAATGGGATTATTTATGTTCTTTTCTAACATGTTGGGAACCTAATAGGTCACACACAATAAGGTAGATCTGTTGAATTAAATTAGGATTTAATTAAGTATGACATACTTAAATAAAGGTAATTTGAATGAAGGATTTAATTGAAAGGTTCAATTATTTTGAGAAAAAATTAGATTTCACAAATCTAGATTTTCTTGTCTAATTAAGACATTAATAATAATAAGATTATCTTATTTAAATAATGTCTAAATTAAAACTTGAAGTGTAAAGGTGGACAAACATAAGTTCTAGTAGAAATAGAATTTTAGCTAGATTTGAGATTTGACTTAAAATCAAATATCCTATCTCAATAATTATTTATTCTCCCTTCTAATATTATTGTAATATTAATTATTTAGTAATTAATATTAAATAATTATTAAAATTTAGTTAAAAATAGTTTTAACTAAATTAAGAATTTTATAGTGATAAAATCTGTAAGGATGTATATATACTAGCTAAATTGTGTTTCCAATTTATTTATTTAATTTTTATAATTATTTGATAATTATATTTATTAAATAAATATTATTTATTTATTTAGAATAAATTAAATTGAATTAATTAGATTAAATTTAAGGGAAAACAAGTTTGGCCCAAAATACCCTAAATTGCACCATATATGGACAAAGCTTGTCGGTGTTTTCTTTGGCCCAATTTTAGTACGTATTTTGTCCAAGATGAGGAGAAATATCTGACCATTCAATTAACCTAAAACAAAGAGAATAAATTTAACTTTTTTAGGGAGTTTTAACTAGGTCAAAACTATTCCATTCTAAATCCAATTAAGAGTAAGACTAAGCTAGTATATATATATATATATATAATGGCATAAAAGGCTTTGTAGAGAAATTTTACCTAATTTTGAGATTGGATGCTGCTAAATCTCTTGAGAGAATATTTTATAAGATAAAATTTAGTTTTTTTAAAAATATTCCAACTTGAACATAAACTCTAGTTTGCGCCATCTTCCTAAAAGATTTTATGCTTGGTGTCTTCATTCTCTCTTCTTGGTTCCCGTTTGATTCAAAATTTAAAATTTACATTTTGGTTAAAGATTGATAAGCCTTTTAGCGAGTGATGGAGATCCATTGGGCCTCAAGAAGGTTTTAATAGTTGCTTATGTGGATAACCATTAGAGGTAAAACACTTGTGCTGCTTGTAATCTTTAAGAATCTTTCAAAAAACCAGTTTCTTAGTGCTTTGTTATTTAGATTTTGACATCTAAAATTAAGGTATCTTCTAATCATATGGATGATTAAATCTTGAATTAAAATTTTATTGTTTACTAGACGTAAGTCTCTAACTAAAGATCCGTAGGGAAGTCCAATTGTTTCTATTTTTACTATTTCCTTTATGTTTAAGTTTACATTTTGATGATTTTTAAATCCAACACTTACATGAGGCCGGATTCACTGAGAAAGAGTTCCTTTTAGGTGGTATCATGAGCCTATAGGTTGTGGATGACATGTGGTAAGTATAAGCTAATTCATAGTAATTGATATTTGGATGTCACATGTGTAGATCTATGAAGTTTTAAGCCATAGAATTTTATGAAATAATTTTTATAAATATTTTTTTTTGGATAGCATTCTTAGATGTATATTGATCATTGTTAAAAGGTTTAATAGTTAATAAAAAATAGTTTTTATTGATTTAGATCGATTACATGTTGAATTGATGAAACCTAAAGGTTTTTCCTTATGATTTGCAATTTCCCTATGAGTTGTTCTTGATGATTTCTTTGGTGAAAAAATTGATTTTTATGATTTGATTTAATTGTGATAAAGTTATAAAATTCAATTTTGATTTATTTAAATATGATTTAAAAGAAAAAACCACAATCTTGAATTTTCTTGTTGATGTAGCATGGCATGGTGTTGTTGGCTAATCTTGCATGTGCTCTTGCTTTCCGATGGACCTTGAAATCTGTACATACATAGATTTGTCTAGGCTTGCATGTGCTCTTGCTTTCCGATGGACCTTGAAATCTATACACACATAGATTTGTCTAGGCCTTTTTTTTCAATAAGCCTGAAGTCTCTAAGATCAAGAACTTAGCGGTCGCCCAGAAGGGCTAGAATTCTTTCAGGTGGACTGAGCAATTTCAAGAATTTTTAGTCACGCTTAAATGGTCGTATGAGCATGTGATGAAAAATGTATAGTTTCAAGGGTCATAAAGAACAAATCTTGGATAAAAAACAAATAGCAAGATTAAAAAATTAGTTTTTAAATTTATTCTTGTGAAATTTTAAAATTCATTTATGCAGATGATGTTATAGTCGAATTTCTCATTTTTAGGGATTTTTTAAGATTTTTTTTTTTGAAAATTTGAGAATTAACTGTCATATATTTTTATCGATAACTGCATAGTATTTATGCCGATACTCACCTTAAAAAATAAAAAATATTCAAGAAAAGATTTGTATTAGTATTTTATACCATAGGGTATCAAATTGTCAAATTTATTCATTAAATTTAAATTTTTCACTATGTCGTGAGTGCCGTGCTTGCGAAATTTTTTGGTACAATTTGTTCTGAATTTCAAGTTTTTATCTTTACTATTTTTATAAATTAATATTTTGACTAATGTTTCAAATAAATTCATTTTTATAAAATTTAAACATATTTTTAGAATTTTCTCATTTTCAAAATAAAAGGTTTTCTACTATATAAATTTTTTCTGTAAAATTTTTCTAAGTTTAGAATTTTTAAAATTCTTTAAATATTTTCATTAAATTCATATTAATTCAGTTTTCAAACTTTAATTTATTTTATAATTTTTTCATTTTTTTAAAAATTAATTTTATTTCATAAAGATTTTTTTTATAAAATTTTACGAGTTCAGAATACTTGATTATCTTTTTCATCACACATAAAATTTTTGTTCAACATTTGGAATTTTATAAGATAATTTTTTTATTATTTTTATTTTATTTTATTTTTGAGCCAAATATCTTTAATGGGCTTAAAACTTGCAAATTTTGCTAATTGACCCAATAAGCCCATTTACTTTTGAACAAGCCCAACAGACTTGCCAGGCCCATTTTTAATTTTCTACCAAGCACAACAAGCCTATTTCTTGATTATTTCTACACTAGTTAGACCCATTTTAATTTTACAAAAAGCCCAATAATTTTTCTCTCTCCAAATTATTATTCATTTGAATTCAAAATTTTTATATTAGTATTTAATTGGGCCTTTTACGCGCTCAAATTCATGATTAAATTAAGTAATTTATAACTTTTAATTTCTTATAATTTACTCCCTTTACTTCATTGTTTTCATGATTTACAAATAAAATTTTTATTTTTGATATATTTTCAAAAATTTATCAATAATGAAACTCAATTTTAGAATTTGGCAGTTCAATTACATAAGAGTTATTTTAATTAGAATTGAATTTTATCATTAAGCTTAATATTATCAAAATTATTATTAACCCTAAACCTTAGCCCACATGAGTCACCCATTGAGGCTTCTGACTAACAATATAAAAAGACAAAATTAATTAAATGAATCTTATCAAAACATGAAAAAAATCTTAAAGGATAATTAACAGGAAAATAAATAAAATAAAAAAGGGAAAATCAAGAAAAGCCTAGAAGGCTTTTGACCAAGGGAACTTGTTTCAGCCCTTGGCTGAATTCTTTCACCTTTTTACTCATTTTGAATGTTCATGGTTTTCCAACAAAAAAAAACCAAAATTACAAAAGAAAATCAAAATTTTCACATATTTTCTACACTTTCAAGGTAAAAATACTTAGAAAATTTTTTAGTTTTTGTTATTTTCATTCATTTTTCTTCCTTTTAGTGAGCTAAAATCATGCTTGTGCCCTTGGATTTTAAGCCATGTTAGAAGGCCAAATATGATGGCAATGAATAGTGTTTCTTGATTTTATTGTCATATTTAATTTTTATTAGTATTGTGCTGATTTTCATCAAGATAATTTGTATTTAATTGTAGAAGTATTGTTATTTCCTTATATATATATATTTATATATATCTCTGTTATTTTTCTTAATATTTTCATGTTGATTTATGTTGATATTTTCATTATTTATCATGATTTTATGCATTTTTAAGCTTGGTAAAAATTATGGCATGTATGTATACTGACATTCAAGAAAATATGAGATGAAAAAAACTGTTTTTGTTTGTTTTTCATGTTGGCCAACAATGATTGGAGTTCTTGAATAATTTTTCATTCTTGATTTTATAATATTTTTGACTATTTTGTAATATTGAAAACTTATAAGGGCCTAAATATAATTTCTCAAAATTTTGAAGGCCTTGGAAGAGTATTTCCATGCTTGGCCACAAATAATATGGGTGATTTTGTGATATTTTGATTTTTGTAGCCTATTTTATAATTATGCAAAGTTTAGGGACTAAATTCAAAAATCAAATAAAATTATTTCAGGGCCATCCAAGCTTGTCCGAGAGCTTGATATACCTTTGGGGATGTGTTTTGTGCATTTTTAACATGTTGAAATATATTTCATGCATTTGTAACCTTTTTGGGGCCTTTTTACAATTTTAAAAAATTTAAAGGCTTATTTGCAAAGATTAAAAAAGTTTTTTAGGGCTATAGGTGCTTGGCTAAATTTATCATGTAATCTTTCATATATTTGGTGTGTTTTGTAATATATTAATTTTGCGGGACTAAATTGCAAAAAGTGAAATTTTTTTTTCTAAAGGCTATATATGCATGGTCAAATGTTTTATAGACCTTCAAAGGTGTTTTTCATGCATTTTTAACATGTTTAAATGTATCTCATGTATTTTTAAACTTTTAAGGGTTTTTTTTATAATTTTAGAAAGTTTAGGGGCTTATTTGCAAAACTTGAAAAAAAAGGTTCTAAGGCTAAAGGTACTTGACCAAATATTCTTTTTGATTTTTTTTTTATTGTTGATTTTGACATGTTTGATATGTGATTATGTATTTTGTTTCAATTAGGGATTAAATTAAGAAGTTAGAAAAGTTTAGAATGTTTTGTGTAAAACCTGGCATTTAGGATTAACGAGATATTTTTGACATTTTAGGAATATTTTTAGCATTCTTTCGGTCCTCCAGTAGGGTGTAGAAAATATTAAAACCTTTCACATTCTTTCAGTTCTCTGGTGGGATACAAAATGCAATTTTAAAAAGTTTAAGGGCTTATTAGTAAAATTTTGCATTTTAGGTCATGTTTGATATCCAAGTTATACATTTAGGGTAAAATTATCATTTTTATGTCATTGTTGAGCCCTTTAGGGTTACAAGGATACTTCTATGTCAAACGTACACCTTAAAGGTATTTTGTAATTTATCTTAGAATTGAGTCTTTTTTGAGCACTTGGATACTTATATGTCGAAAGTGCATAATAAGGATAGGTTCATTTCTTACAAAGTTATCAAGTACTTTAAGGTACCAAGATACTTTAAAGTTGAAGGTAAACCTTAGGGATATTTTAGTAATTTATATTAGAACCAAATCCTATTTGATCATCGAGGTACTTCAATGTTGAAGGTCCATAAGAGGAATATGTTTGTTTTTTTAGGATGTCATCAAGTCCTTTAGGGTTATCGAAATACTTTCACATCAGATGTAGTCTTTAGGGGCATTTTAGTTTTTATCTTAGAACTAAGTCCAATGTAACCATTAGGATTCTTTTGTGGTGAAGGTGTGCATTAGGGATAGGTTCATCTTTTATGATCATTTTTAAGTCTTTCAGGGTTACCGGGATACTTTCATGTTTAAGATATACCCTAGAGACATTTTAATAATTTTACATTAAAATCGAGTCATTTAGGTTACTAGGATAATTTTAAGTCAAAGGTACTTTAGAGAATATTTCAGTCTTATCAACCATATTTAAGCCTTTGAGTCTAGTTTTATACGTGCAGTCAAAACCAAGTCTTAAGGCAAATATTAATATTTTGAATAAGACCTAAACTTTTGAAACTAAGGCAATATCTCTGAGTTAAAGTAATATGTGAAATTTCTCCCAGCATATGAAAGGATTCTATTTATTATTTTAATAATAAGATATCCTTTTTAAATGAAAATCAAGATTTTTTTATAGTATTGTAAAAGTAAAAACTTTCATATTCCTCCAGCTCTCTAGTGGGATGAGAAAGATATTTTGATTTTTGAAAACCTTTTAGTATTCCTCTAGCTTTTTGTATAGTGGAAAAGATATTTTGATTTTTAAAACCTTTCATATTCCTCTGAATCTCTAGTAGGGTGTGAAAGAGATTGTGATAAAACCTTTCATGTTCGTCTGACCTTTTGATGGGGTACGGAAGATATTTTAATTTTTAAAAAAATACCAAGAACCTGATTTTCTCATGTGGAATAATAAATTTTGAATTTGAAAAATTTTGATATATCAAAATTATAATTAAATATAGAATATTGAAACTGAATAAAAATCTAAATTTAAGTTAACATGTGATTAATAAGGTACCAAGTACTGGGCATCTTGAGAGGGATTGATCCTTACTTATGATTGTAACCAAAGCCCAGACCCTTTCTAATAATCTCTGGTATTATCATAGACCTTGGAGTTCATTTTCAAGGGTGTCATAACCCTTGAAGCATGACCCATAGATTAGTGATGACTCAGTCCCCAAACTTGAAAAATAAGAAAAAAATAATAATGCTATGGCCCATGCAAATAAGAAAATAATGATATATAGATATATATAGGAATGTGGGGTACACCTACCTTTTAAGTTGAATAGGTTAAAATTCTTATCCAGGTCATGTTGCAATAGCTTGGCAACTCCATTAGGCATAAGTTAAAGATTAGGCCTAAAATTAATCAGGTGTGAATTAAAATTTGATTGATTTAGTCTCAACTAGTATTTTTAAAATAAGTTTTTGACTTATATGGAAATTTTGATATATATTGTTCATATTTTTTTAATCTTTTTGTTTTTTTAGTAGCATTATTTTATGGGGCATTTAGGATGGGGGTTCTTATTATTTTTGAAAGTGCCAAGTCAAAAAGGTTTGTTCATTTCCCTGCACACACTGTGCACATGCATACGCATTAGACTCTTCCCTAGGCATATGGAGGGGCATAGGTAACCAATATTTTAGGAGGGGATGAAGTAGCTTTGGTTTTGAGGTGTTAGCCTCTATCTGGGCCAGTGAAAAGCCTACCGTGTGTAAATTCTTATGTTTACTCGATGTGTTAGCCTTGTTATGAGCATGGAAGATATTCCCACTCTAATTGAACCTTTTTCAATATAAACTCACAATAGGTAAGGATTAAGTTATGTCGTTAGTCCTTTTCGAGCTTGAGGAACAATTCCAGAACCTTTTTAGATGTCCAATTCAAACTTCATGTAATAAACTATAAGGGCCTCAGCTAGTTAGAGCTATACCTAATTTTAGTGGTTTCTAAATTTGGTACACATAGGGGAACGCTTCTAATCTTTTAATCTTATAATTTCATTTTCTTGATAGCAATAAATGTACATGGTGTTACCATTATAAATTTTATTTATTTCTCATCTTTGTTTGCAATATTATGATGAATTTTTTAGAAGCAATTTTGGTGATCGGTGTCTTGTTTTTAATAAAAATTTTTATGATCAGAAAAATGGGCTTCGTAGATTCTTTCTCGAGTGAAAAAAAGGAAAGAAAGAAAGAAAAAAGGAAGAAAAAAGAAAAAAATGAGAAAAGAGAAAAAGTCAAAATCAAAATCAGATTGATCGGGATTTTGAAACCTTCGGGCCAACTAAAGAAAAGAGAAAAAATAGTGTTAGGATTTTTTCTTTTCAATTTTTACACAACATCTATATCGCATGAAAACTTGTAAATTCATTAGTTTCGGCAAAGTTTACATATTCATTTTTTATACTCGAGCATTTATAATTTTCATAGTTTGCTAAATCCATTCCATTTATTACATTTTAAAGGACAAAGACATGGGTGACAATTTAGAGGCAAGACTCAATCCAAAAGTAATTAGAACACGAAGTTTATAGAATGCAAGAATTGCTTGTAAAATTGTTTGAAATAAGTACTGGCATTCTTGAAAGGGAGTCTGTGAAAGAAGCTTCATCATCTATATTAGGCGAAATAGGCATGACCTTGACAACTTAGTTAAGAGCATGGGGTAGTCCTTTGGAAAGAATTATTGAGGAAGTTAAACAAGATGTGCAAAAAATAAAGAGACAACTTTTAAAGTTGATAGAAAAGATGTGGGATTGGAATCAAAGCAGAATGGATTGCCTTTGGGAGTCACTGTCACCATTGCCCTTAATCTATCCCATTGTTGTCACCGACCCAGAAACTGAATCAATCATATTGCTAGGGGAGGATTTTGATCCATGGCCAATTCAGATAACTAAAAATAATATACGTAATCTCTCATCATCGTAGATTAAACCAAACCCTCGTCAACATTTTATCACTCCTCAATCACCCTTAAGCTCTGGTACGAGCAAGATCACAGTGAAATCAAAAAAAATTTCAATTTGACTCACTCCCACTAACCTATAGGGATGTGTACCTTTATTTGCTCCAAAATTGGCTAGTTGTACCTGTTCATGTTAAAACACATGAAATATTATATAAGAAAGAGTATAATCTTCAAGCCTACTATTAATACCATATTGAAGTCTGAAGACACTTTATTGAGAACTGCATTCAATTTAAAAACAAGGTGGAAAGCCTTATGGAAGTTTGAGCATTAAAGTTCGAAATAGAAATGGATAAGAGGGAACTCACTAATAAATTATTTACAAACCATTTACTTCAAAAGGGTAGGAAAGGAATCAAAACCATAATCAATTTGATCTGAATCCCATCCTTTATACTGAATTGCTATCGCAACTTATTCATACCATTTGCTAATGCCTTTACAGATGGAACCGCTAAAACCTTCATACCTAAGCGATTACAATGCCAATGAGCAATGCGACGTCAATTTGGCAATCGAGGTCACTCAATAAAAGTCTACTTTTAGTTGAAATACAAAGTTAAGGAATTCATCTAATTGGGAATGTTGGGTTTCAAAGGGAAGACGGCCAAGTTCCTATGAGAATTCAATGATTAAACCTTTTGGCTAAGGGTACTGAAGTGCTAAGGGGCTATAAAGTGATCATAAAGATAACCTTTTTATTACTTGTAGGCTTTGTAAATATAGGGTTCAAAAAAAATGATTAGGACTTGCAAGGATTCCTAAGCAGCATTAACATAGCTAGAAAAATGAAATGTTTTGCAAAAGTAATCTCTTTGTTGCTTTTTCTTTTGAATCTTGTAAATGTATGCCAACCATGAATGAATAAATTAGAAGGTTTTGGTTGATGAAACAACAATGCTGAATCATGACTGATATTCCTTGAAATTTTGCCCCTACAATAATCTCCATGTCTGATACTTAGCCCATTGCTTGACATCTAATTCATCTCATCAGATTCTGCCCTATTCATTCATTCATTCACTCACTTATTCATTCATTTATCCGTTTATCAATCCATATATCAATTTTCCATTCATTGACATCCATATAAGGATAATAGTAAAGATTAATGTTTACAACATACATGCATATTCATAAAAACTAATTTAAGTTCTTTTTCCTATTTTTAAGGTAGAATAACATAAATCACTAAACAAAAGATACCATATAATAAGAAGAATGACAAGCACAAATTGCAAGTTTGATGGAATTACTCAAGACAAAGGAGACAGTTCACTAATAGCCAGAAGGTACTACCAACACTTTTATCAAGGCATTAAACGGAGTGCAAGTAGAAGGACTGCCAACCAATATTCAAGATACACAGACAACAAATACCCAAAATATACAAGAAAACATGCTTGTAGCTAGTCCACCACCAACCATTTATCTTAACCCTGATGCTCTCCTGCAAAAGGTAGATGTGAAGACCGCTACCATACAAAAAGAGTTAATAATTCCTAACTTGGATGAAGAAGAAAGGCATAAACAGAAGGGTAAAAGGTTGGCTAAAGCGAAAATCTAAAAAAAAAGTTACAACTTCTTGAAAGAAGGTTAAAGGCCATAGAAGAATCTAAGCTCTATAGTGATGTTGATGTTCATTATCTTAGTCCAATGCCAGACTTGATTATCCTACCAAAGTTTAAAATTTTGAAGTTCGAAAAGTATGGTGGATTCACATGTCCCAAGGCACATTTGATGACATATGACCGTAAAATAGCTAGGTATGCCAGAGATAAGAAATTACTCATCCATATTTTTCTTGGAAGCTTGATTGGGGTAGCTTTGAAATGATACTTTAAACTAAACAAAACCTAAGTGAACACATGAAGGGATCTGACTTGAGCATTTTTATGACAATATAAGCATAGGGTGGAAATTGCTCCATATCGAGGAACCCTTCAAAACATGAGAAAAAAACTTAATGAAAGTTGTACAGAATACATATGTAGACGAAAAAAATGTAACCTCCTGTGTCAAATCACCTTTCACTAATAGAGAAATGCACACCTACTTCATAGATACTCTGCCACCTCCGTACTATGACAAATTGGTCAAAAATGTATTTTCCAAGTTCATAAATATTTTGTTTGCTTTAAAAAGAATTGAACATGGCATAAAAACATGAAAGATCATGGACATTAGCTAAGTGTACATGTAAGCCGAGAGAGTGGTCCAATCATTAAATGCCAATAAGTCATGGCTGATGGAAGCTAATATCATAGTGAGTCGAGAAAGTGAAAAAATCCATTGGGACAATGTCCTTACCCTTAGCTTTTCATTGCTCAATGGCCTTAATAGGTTTATCCCTGTACCTCGCAGCCCTTTATGTAAATGTTTTTTTACCCTAAGTTCTAAAAAGCAAAAGACCCTAAAGATAAATTAGGCAATTCTTAGAAGTGGAAAAGAAAAAGGATGAAGGTGTATCATGCCACACCAATTTCCTACACCAAGCTCTTTCTTTTGCTTATTCAAAATTAAATGATCTCCACTATCCTATAAAGCCTAAGAGTCTTCATACCCGGAATGGTACAACTTGAGTGTTAGAGGCAAGATTATCAAGGGGTAGAAGGTCATTCCATGGAGAATTGTAATGGATTTATGAGCAACGTACAAGCTCTTAGGAATGTTAACCAGGTAAAATTCCAAGAGTTGGTGGGTATCTATCAAGGATGATTGGCTTAAGGGTTATTAACCTTATAGTAGTATGCTAATCAGGGACAGTTTCTATTTTGACTCTAAAACTTTGCATCCTTTTTTTAGAAACTATGAATTTTGAAATAAATTTTGGTTTATAAATAGTGTGCATACTATCTTGGACCATGAATTTTGCTAATAATGATTCTCGGTATCTAGGATAATAAGAACCTTTTGAAAAATTTCTTTGATAGATGATCATCATTCTCTTAGAAAAATCCTTAAGCTTCATTTATATCATCCTAGATATTTAACGATAGTCCTTTCGCACCTAAATGTTCCTTTTGGATTCTTTGGAGGTCGAACAATAAATTATACTCCTAAAAATTTTAGATGTAGATAGTTTGATATATGTTAAAATAATGATGGTATTTTAAGATCTTTCAAATTCATTTGGATAACCATTTACCATAATTCTCATGACACTTTTCCAAATCCTTAATTTAAAAAGGATAAGAGTAAAAATAACCCAAAAACATCTTTTTATTTGGGATAAAACCTTTTCAATCCAAGACTTAATAGAGATTTATGATTTTCTAGCTAATTCGATTTCTTTCTTAAAGGCTCAATTAGAACCAAGATTCATTGGTGGTTACAAAGATGATAGTTTCAAGAGGCATCCATTGAGCCAAAATGTTGGAAAAACTAAAAAATTAAGTGTAACATCTTGTGTTTGTGGTATTCAAAATAATTTCAAAAAGGAAATTATCCTCTTTCCTAGCGAAATGCTTCTTAATTCAAATTGCTTTGATTGAAATGAAAAATGGCCTTCTTTCTCTATCTTTTTATAGATATAGAAAATTATTCCCTTTGTTGTCCTCTTTGAGCCTGATAATTTATTTTTTCTTTAAACCTTAATAAAAGATCATTTTTCATATTGGAGAGGCAAGTGAAGTAAAGCTTCAAAGATTAGAATAGGCAAATTCTATTCTAAAGTTACAAGAAGAACAAGTCAGTTGTCACAATGTAAATTTTAAATAATGAAAAAGTTTAATTCTCAAGTTCCTTTTAAGCAAAGAATGAAGAAAGTTCAATTCTCAAATTCTTTCAAAATAAAAAATGAACAAAGTTCTAATTTCAAGTTCCTTTAAAGTGAAAAATGAAGAAAGTTCAAAGTTCAAGTTCTTTCAAAGTAACTATTTATTAGATGGGAATCCTTCTAAAAAGGAAGAATCCTCGATTTAATCATCCTTAAATACATATTTTGGGCCTATTTATCTTTTTTTTTTCTAAACTGTGAACCATGGCCTACATTACGTACCTACAATGTCCATTTTGATCAAACATAGCTATTTGAGCTGTCGAGTCAATTTTGAGAAGCTTTTAGAAAATTCCATTTTTAAAGTGATTTTTTGGCCCTCAAGAATATGATAGTGCAGTCAATTAAAAATGAAAAAAATAAAGTTCTAGGTGAAAACCCAAAAAAGGTAATTTATAACACATTAAAGGCTTTAGAATTGTTCTTAAACTGATAAAGGTAGCCACCAAAGAAAAATAATTCTTCCATGCTAATCCATAAATGATTCTAAACTTCTAAAAATTTCGTGACTTCAGTAAAAAGTTGAGTCAAATGCTCTAACATTGATTTGATTCAAAATAACATTTCAACATTTTTATGCCCAACCTTAGGAATTGATGCTTACCAAAGGCCTTTCAGACTGTTGTGTTTAAAGATTAAAAGGATGTTATAACTTGATTGTTTGCCTTTTAAAGAACTCCCATTAAAGGAACATTCACCTAAATTTAGTCTTAATAAATGTTAACCCTATTGTATCAATTTTTTCAAATTAAATTTTAGCAGTGCCACCCTATTTGCGCCTCTAAATTCATTTCCTCGTCATATTCAAAGATATCCCAATGGTTATCATTAATCATATGAAAGTTTTAATATCAAAATACGAGAATGCCATATCCATTATCCTTGATATTGGAAAATTCATGGGTGAAACTATTTGGAAATTTTAAAGTTTTTGATCAAATAGATGCTTCCTAGGTTAAATAAAAAGGTGGTCTTATTCCGTAAATCCTAGAATTTTGATGAAATTATGATAGTTCTCATGATCTCAATAGAAGTATCTAAAAGTGCTTCGAGCAACAATATGTTAACTTTTATTCAGCTACATAAAGTTATTTCCTTAGATTGATTAATGCTAATTTGATATTCAGTGGCCTAAAAATAAAATATTTCCCAAATTCTTGAAATAAAGATTAAAAAAAAGATTTCAAAGGGTAAAGATCAAATCACCCTTTAACTTCTAAAATGAAGCCTTTAATAAGAAAATAAATTGGCAATGATGAGGCTTAGATTGATGAAGCTTCGCCAACATACAAGAAGACTAACCTTTATGATGTTGGAATTAAGTATCCTCTTTGTTCGATCCTATGAAGGATAGGTAGAGTTTTGAGTAAGTTATCCTCTTTATTGGATCCTATGAAAGGTACGTGAAGTAGGATAAGTCTACTTTGTTCAATCCCATAAACGGTAGGCGAAGTTTTAAGTAAGATATCCTCTTCATTCGATCTTATGAAAGGTAGGTGAAGTTGCATTTAAGTCTACTTCACTCAATCCCATGAAAGGTAGGTAGGGTTTTGAGTAAGGTATCCTCTTCGTTCGATCCCGTGAAGGGTAGGTGAAGTTTTAAGTAAGTTATCCTCTTTATTCAATTTTGTGAAAGGTAAATAAAGAAGGATTTAAGTCTATTTTATTCGATCTTATGAAATATAGGTGAAGTTTTAAGATATTCTCTTCATTCGATCCTGTGAAGGGTAGACAAAGTCTTAAGAAAGTTATCTTCTTCATTTGATCCTATGAAATATAGAATTTAAGTCTACTTTATTCGATCTCGTGAAGGGTAGGTAGAGTTTTTGAGTAAAATGGCCTCTTCATGCAATCTTATATAGGTAGGTGAGAAAAGCTGGCCTCTTTCATTCTATCCTGTGTGAGGTAGGTGAAGAAAACTTTAAGAAAATGGCCTTTTTAATGCGATTCTGTATAGGATACGTAAAGAAGATAGACTTTTTCATGCGATCCTATGTAAGGTAGGTGAAGAAGGCTTTTAAAAGCCTAAAAGTAAATGATGGTCTCGGCCTAATTGAAATTAACATTAAGCCCGAGAGTAGCTAATAGCTCAGTCTTTATCAAAATTGGCACATAAAATGAAATGCCTAAGAGTAGCTGATGGCTCTTTCCCTATCAAAATTGGAATATAAAATGAAAAACCAAGAGTAGTTGATGGTCGCAACCTAGTCGAAATTGGCAATTAAAATTTGAAGGCTAATGTAGTTGGTTAGGTAAAAAAACCAATGTAGTTGGTGGTATATATATATGTAAAAAAAACTTTTTATATGAAAAAGCTTATCACTGCCTAAACAAAATTGTATCATTTTAGTCTTTGCCTTGTTCTTTATCCTCAACAATGGCTAAAAAGGGGCAGTTGTAAACTCGTAATTTTATAGGGGCCTCTTTTTTCATCAAGCTCGAAATCTCTGAGACTTAGAGGTCGCTTGGTGGGGGTAGACTTCCTTCAAGTGGACTAAACAATTTCAAGACCTTTTTAGTCATACTTGAATGATTGCGTGAGTACATGATGAAAAAAAGGTAGTTTCAATGGTCATAAAGAACAAATCTTAAATGAAAAAGTCGAATAGCAAGGTAAAAAAATTAGTTTTTAAATTTATTCTTGTGAAATTTTAAATTCATCTTTGCAAATGATGTTATGGTCAAATTTTCCATTTTGAGGGATTTTTCAAGATTTTTTTCCTGAAATTTTAAGAGTTGACTATAGTATATTTTTACTGATACTTGCCTAGTATTTATAGTGACACTCACTCTAAAAAACAAAAAAAATTCAAGAAAAGATCCATATTAACATCTTATACCACGAGGTGCAAATGTCTAATTTATTCATTAAATTTGAATTTTTCGCTGTACCACAAGTGTCATGCTCGCAAAATCTTTCCAGTAAAATTTGTTTCAAATTTCAAGTTTTCATCTTTATTATTTTTATAAACTAATATTTTGACTAAGATGTCGAATTAAATTCATTTTATAAAATTTGAAAATATTTTTGAAATTTTTTGTACAAAGTTTTCTAGTCTGTAAATTTTTTGTAGGATTTTTCTAAGTTTGAATTTTTAAAATTTTTTAAATATTTTTATTAAATTCATATTAATTCAATTTTTAAAACTTTAATTTATTTTTTGAGTTTTTTTTTTTCAAGAATAAATTTTTTTTCATAAGGATTTTTCTTGAGTTCAAAATTCTTGATTGTTTTTTTCCTCACACATAAATTTTCTTTTCAATACTTGGAATTATATAAGAAAAATTTTAGTATTATTTTATTTCATTTTTGAGCCAAATATCTTTAATGGGCCTAAAACTTACAAATTTTTCTAATGGGTCCAATAAACCTATTTATTTCTTAACAAGCCCAACAAGCTCGCAAATCCCATATTTAATTTTTTACGAAGCCTATTTCATTCTCTACAAGCCCAACAAGCCCATTTCTTGATTATTCCAACAAGGCCTAATTAGGCTATTTTAATATTACAACAAAACAAAATGATTTTTCTCTCTCCAAAATTTTTATTAATTCATTTAAATTCAAAATTTTCATATAAGCATTTAGTTGAGCCTTTTACGTGCTTGAATTTGTTATTAAATTAGTTAAATATAACTTTTAATTTCTTACAATTTTAGTCCCTTTAATTCATTTTTTCTCATGAAATTTGTAAATAAAAATTTTTTTCATATATTTTCAAAAATTTATCAAGAATTATACTCAATTTCAAAATTTGACAGTTTAATTATCTGAGAATTAATTTAATTAGGATTGAATTTTATCATTAAGCTTAATATTATCAAAGTTATTAGGCCTAAACCTTAGCGCACATGAGTCACCTATTTAGGATTTTAACTAACGATATAAAAAGATAAAATTAATTAAATGAATCTTATTAGAACATGAAAAAATCTAAAAAGAAAATTAACAAGAAAATAAATAAAATAAAAAAGGAAAAATAAGAAAAGCATAGAAGGTTTTCAGCCAAGGGCACTTGTTTCAGTCTTTGGTCAAATTTTTTCCCTATTATAGGGGAAGGATTACTTATTTAGAAGGTTAATGGGTTTCCAACAAAAAAAAGTGCCAAAAATTACAAAAGAAAATCAAAATTTTCACATATTTTCTACACTTTTAAGGAAAAAAATACTTAGAAAATTTTTTAGTATTTGTTATTTTAATTCATTTTTCTTCCTTTTAGTGAGCCAAAATCACGCTTGTGCTCATGGATTTTAATCCATGTTGAAAGGCCAAGTATGAATGAACAAAATTTCTTAATTTTATTGTCATATTTAATTTTTATTAGCATTGCATTGATTTTCATCAAGATAATTTTTATTCGTTGATAGAAATATTATTATTTTCATATATATATATAATTATATTATTTTTCTTTATATTTTAATGTTGATTTGTGTTGATAAATTCATTATTTATCATTATTTTATGCATTTTAAGCTTCGTAAAAATAATAATGCATGTAGGTACAGTAACACTCATGAAAACATGTGATGAAGAAAACTATTTTTGATTGTTTTTCAAGCTGGCCGAAAATGACTAGAGTTCTTGAATAATTTTTTATTCTTGATTTTATGATATTTTAGATTATTTTGTAATATTTGAAACTTGTAAGGGCCTACAAATAATTTTCTCAAAATTTTGAAGGCCTTAGAAAGGTATTTCCATGCTTGGCAGAAAATAATATGGGTGATTTTGTGATATTTTATACACTAAAAGGCTAGTTACTGAAAGGTTTTTTAAGGTCATGTTGACTCTTTAATATTTGGGTGGTCATGATAAATTGTTAGATTCCTCTTATGATCTATGAACATAATTAATGGGATTATTTATGTTCATTGCCAACATGTTGGGAGCCTAATGGGTCACACGTAATAAGGTAGATCTATTGGATTAAATCCAGGATTTAATTATGTATGATTTAATTAAATAAAAGGTAATTTAAATGAAAGACTTAATTGAAAGGTTCAATTACTTTGAGACAAAGTTGAATTTGTGAAATCTAGATTTTGTTGTCTAACTAAGACATTCGTAATCATAAGATTATCTTATTTAAATAATGTCTGAATTAACACATGAAGTGTAAAGGTGAACAAACATAAGTTCTTGTTGAAATAAGATATTAGCTGGATTCGAGATTTGATTTAAAATCAAATATCCTATCTCAATAATTATTTATTGTCACTTCTAATATTATTGTAATATTAATTAATTGATAATTAGTATTAAATATTATTAAAATTATGTTAAAAATAGTTTTAACTAAATTAAGATTTTATAGTGATGAAATTTGTAGAGATGTGTGTATATTAACCAAATTATGTTTCCTATTTATTTATTTAATTTTTATTATATTTGATAATTATTTTTATTAGATAAATATTAGTTATTTATTTAGAATAAATTAAATTTAATTATTTGGATTAGATTTAATGAAACACAAGTTTGGCCCAATATACCCTAAGTTGTGCCATATATGGACCAAGCTTGTTGGTCATTTTCTTTCGCCCAATTTTGGTGGGTATTTTGACCAAGATGGGGAGGAATAGTTGACCATTTAATTAACCTAAGACAAGGAGAATAAGTTCAACCTATTTAGGGAGTTTTAACTAGGTCAAAACTATTCCATTTTAAACCCGACTAAGAGTTGAGCTAGTATATACAGATATGATGGCCTAAAAGCTTCATGGAGGATTTTAACCTAATTTTTATACAAAAAGCTATTGAATATCTTGAGAGAATATTTTATAAGATAAAATTTATTTTTTTAAAATATTCCAACCTGAACATAAACCCCAATTTGTGCTATCTTTTTTAATGATTTGTGCTTGGTGCAAACTTCCTCCATTCTCTCTTCTTAGCTCTAGTTTGATTCAAGATTTAAGTTACCTTTTGGTTAAAGGTTGATAAACCTTATAGCTAGCATTGGATAACCATCGACCCGGGTTTCAACAACTACCTGTATGGACAATCATTAGAGGTAGGACATGTGCACTACTTGTGATCTCCAAGTGCTTTGTTGTTTAGATTTTGACATCTATACTTAAGGGATCTTCTGATCATATAGATGATTGAATCTTGAACTAAATTTTTATTGTTTACTATATGTAAGTCTTTCCTTAAAGATCGGAAGGGAAGTCTGTCTATTTTTATGTTTACCATTTTCACTATGTTTGTGTTTACATTTCGATGATTTTTGAAATCTAATACTTGCTTGAGGTCAGACTTCATCAGGAAAGAGCTCCTTTTAGTTACCACCTTGTTTGCTATTATTACATCGAGGAGTTTTGAGCCATGAACTTCAAATTCACAGGACAACAGTGGTGCAAGAAGTCCAAGTGGTAGTTCTTCTATTTACCCTTGGGGGAACCTTGCCCTATTTGAAGAGCACATAGTAGCTAGTGGGGATAAGCCTTACAAATGGGCACATAAATAGATGTCTCTAATAAACATGGATTTCTTACAATAAAGAAGCCTTGTAAATAACTTATAGTTTGAGCTTATATGCACGGTAGAGATAAGTTATTAGTTTTTAGTCATAAAATATTTATATATTCTTCTTTCTTTTGTTTATAAGCGTTACATTGCAAGATCTTTTGTACTCGTCAATTGATGGGATAGTAGTATAAGGTTGAAAGATAAAGAGCGAGGCTACTTGAAATGCTACCCTTGTGAAAGAGATACAAGCCTAACTGGACAATATTTCAATTGAAAAAAAGGCCTTTGGATATCTAGCGGCCAAATGGTAAGAAGAAACAATAAAGGTTAAGGCTACCCTAAAAGCTACACAGGATACACGGGCCAAGGAAGCTATTGAGTCTACTAGAAAGCCAAAGAAAGCAAGGAAGCATATGTAGCTCAAGATGCTAAATTAATTATGGCAACTGCTAAAAGCTTTAAGTAAGAGGTCTAGCTTAGTGAGGCAAAGGCTCACTTTTATAGGGAATTAGAGTCTTAGAAGGAATCTTTACTCGACCACATGTTTTTTTTAATTTACAAGTATAGGGACAGTGCTCTTTATGGAATGCAACTGCTTTATGGTCCATTAGATTTAAGTAAGCTGCAATTAGGCACTTTTTACGTACCTTTTAAAGGCTCTTACATATTTACACTAGACAACAATAGGTAGAGGAGTGGAAATAATAGGATGAAACTTTTACTACTCCTACATCGAAGGTGATTAAGCCCGATAAAGGTATTAATGAATATGAAAGCAAGTAGGTGGAGCAGATTCAAATTTTTAGCACTAATGCCTCTGCAACCAAGTAGACTTATGTTTTTTCTTCATAAAGTTGTAACTAGAACTTTTGATTTGAATTTATCTTATTTTTAATGAGAAAGAGCAAATTGTTTCATAATTTAATGCCATTTTTTCTTGCACTTAGCATAATTTTATCTTTTATTAATCTCACAAATTTTAATTATCAAATTATATAAACATGAGGCTTTTTAGGTTATTCGAATCATGTTGATACTTTTGTGGTAGGCATGTAAATGCTTTTACTCTTGGATTTGATTGCTCATGTGTGGGAATTATAGTTGCACATAAGTACATTTGTTGTGTAAGTAATGTGTGGAATATTTAGGTCACTTTTAGCATGGTGACTTGGTATCACTCGTTTATATGCTTAAATGTTAATCTGACCTTTAGAGGTTCTTCTTAACATGTATGCGTGGTAACTTGTTATCACTAGCTTATGCATTGAAATGCTAATTAGACTTTTTGAGGTCGTTTTTAGCATGCATGCGTGGTAACTTGTTGTCATTCGCTTATATGCTAAAATATCGATCAAACCTTCGAGGTCATTCTTTAGCATGTATGTGTGATGATGTGTTGTCACTTGTTTTTATGCTCACTTTTTATCATGTATGCATGGTGACGTGTTGTCACTCACTTATATGTTAAATTGTCAATCAAACCTTTGAGGCTGTTCTTTAGCATTTATGCATGGTGGCATGTTGTTACTTGCTTATATGTTTAATTTGTCAGGTATATTATAATTGGTTGTCATTAAGCCGGATCATGATTTTTTTAAAGCTCATTGAATTGACGTAATGGAATAGTTTTTTTTTCAATTTTATTCATTTATAATAAAAGAGAGCATTTAGTGCCATTACATAGGCCTTATACATAGTTTTTTTTTCAAGTGAATGGTATTCTAAGTGTTTGGTATTGCTTATTGGTCATGTCTACCAATCTGTATGCCCTGAACCTAACAATTTAGATACTTGATATGTTCATTCCTAATTTAAAGACAATTTATCCCTTTCACAAGCTGGTTGACTTGTTTTACAGCATTATCAGGTTGCCTACTTGAAACTACCTATTGTAGTTCCTATATACTTGTTGTGCCCGTGCTGCTATATACTTTTTCATGAATTTTCCTTAAGACATAGTTTACTTCTTCTAGATCTAAGCACCTGAGCAAAAGGAAAGTGAAAGATTTTTTACACAAGACATCATTAATGATTGCATATCTAGTAGTCTTTTTTTCAAGTCACCTTCATAGTACTGAATTGGTAATTGTAGCATTGTCACGGAGAAAAGACACAATAGGGGGTCATCCAGTTATCACCTCTGCTAGCTGTTATCTCATGAATGTGTCTATGATAAGTAAGAGTTTTAATTCATCCAAGTAGAGCTTTTCCTTGACATTTAATTTCCATGTTACTCGCTATTCTGGATAGTATGTAGCTCGACCATTTCTCTAGTGAGGTATTTACTCAATAGCCACATAATTAAAAAACTTGCATAACTTAGAGATTATGTTATGGTATTTGGCTAACAAACTATCTTTAACTTCGTATAGTCCATTGACTTGGTTTGTAACCAGTTGTGAATCTATATAGGTGTTGAGATGGATGGCTCCTAATATCTTTGCTAACTTTAACCTTCTTTCAGTTCATCATGCTTCATCACATTATTGAAGACAATGAATTCAAACGATAGGCTATACTGCCACTTATGGCCCTAAAAGTCTACCGGTAAGACTCTAGCTCCTAACCCGTCTTTCTTAGATGATCTATCAACATAAAATGTCCAATAATCGACACTGTCTTTAATGAAAAATTTTTGATTTGGGCTTTTCTAATTTGAAATCAGGCTCTGTTAGGCTAGTGGTGCTATTATTATCTTTTCTAGGTGACTAGACAACATCCTTAAAAGATGTGAATGAACACCCGGTAATAAAGTATAGCTAAGGCTTGTGCTTTCTTATCCTCTTAGGGTTGTAATTAAGCCTAAACTCATTAAGCTTTATGCTCCATCTAATCATTTAGCTCACTGAATTTACTTTCAAAAGTACATTTTTCAAAGGTTGGTCAGTAAGAACCGTTATAGGATGTGCCTAAAAATACTAGCTCAACTTTCTTGCATTATGATAAGAACATACACCAACTTTTTTATCTTAGTGTAATTTAATTCACCTGCTTAGAGAACTGTACTAACATAATACACCGGGAATTGCATCTTATTTTGTTTATTGACTAATAAAATAATAGTTTCATTGGAAGCAGTGAGGTGTAAAAATATCTATTCTCTATGCTTTAGTGTAGTAAGCAATGTTGTTGAACAGAAAGTATTCTTTTACGTTCTCGAATGATCTCTAACATTTATTCATCCATGTGCATCTAGCGATTGCCCTAAGCAACTTGAAGAAAGATAGGCATTTATCAACAAGCTTGAAAGCGATTAAGTGTTGCTATTTTGCTAGTTAGTCGTTGCACTTCTTTAGTCAACTTGGCCAGCTTATTTCGATTATTGCCTTAATCCTCTCTAGGTTCGCCTCTATTCCATGTGAGGATAGCATTAACCTTAAAAATTTACTTGCAGTGACCTTAAATGCGTATTCCAATGGGTTAAGTTTCATGTTATACTTTTGTAATACTTGGCAAGTCTCATTCAGATCATGAATATGTTATTCAATGTAGGTGTTTTTGACAAGCATGTCATCCACATATATGTCCATAGACCACCCTATTTGGTCTTTGAAAATCTTGTTTGCCAGGCACTGATAAGTTACTCCTGCATTCTTCAACCTGAAAGGTATTGCTTTGTAACAAAATATTCCATCATTTGTGAAAAAAAATCTTTTTTAGGTCTTCCTAGTCCATTTTTATCTAGTAATACCTAAAAAGTCATCTATAAAGGATAAAAAGTTATGTCTTATACCAAACGATCGATAATAGGAAATATATAGTGTCTTTTAAGCCTATAAGCTCATGCTTAATGATAGCCACCAACCCAAGGTAGAGGTAAATCTGGCTATTGCTTCTAATTCTAGTTTCAAGAAAAAGAAAAAGAAAAAGCAAGACTCCAAGAAGCAATGGGTTTCTAAGTCTTTTATTCTTTCTTCATCCAAAGGTAAGAAGAAAATGAAGAAAAAGCCAAAAGACCTTAAAAAGTCAAAATACGTATATCATGACAAGTTTGATCACTCTAAGAAGACTTACAAGGAATTCCTAGCTTGTGAGGGCAAAAAAGATAAAGATCATTTTTACATTAAAGTTTATCTAGTGGAAGATTCAAAAGAGACTTGGTTTATTGATTCCGAAGCCATTAATCATGTTTTTGTTTCTTTACAGGGGTTTAAGGAAACAAGAGATTTGCTTAACAAGAACCTCTCATTAAAAATAGGTAGTGGGAGCATGGTGATAGCAAAAGCAGTGGGACATGTTTATCTCTATTTTGATGAATTTAGATTTATTTTGTTAAAAGACAGTTTTTATATTCCTAGTTTTAAGAAGAACCTTATTTTGGTTGCTTGTTTAATTAAAGATTCTTATTTAGTTTCTTTTAGCAAAACTATAATGATTTGTAGAAATAAGTCTTTTATTTATTCTAGAAGAATGGATGATAATCTTTATTTGATTAAACCAAAGACGTACTCATTGCTTGGCACTGAATTAACGAATAACTCTAAAAGGTTAAAAACTTTTCAATCTAATAAGGTGTACCTCTAACATTTAAGACTTGGTCATATTAGCAAAGTAAGGATTTAAAGATTAATTAATGATGGTCCATTAGAATCTTTAAAGGAGGTACGTCTTTTCTAATGTGAATCTTGTCTTGAAGGTAAAATGACCAAGAAGTCTTTTGAAGCAAAAGGTATAAGGGACAATGTACTTCTAGAAATTATGGATGCTGACATGTGGCCTTATGAATGTCAAAGCATGATGAGGGTATGAGTACTATGTATCATTCATAGATGATTACTCAAGGTTTGGATATATATACCTGATGCACTACAAGAGTGAAACCTTTGGTAAATTCAAAGAGTATCATGTGGAAATGGAAAAGCAATTAGGTAAATCCATTGAGACACTTTGATTCGATCGAGTGGTGAATACCTCTCAGATGAATTTCTAGGATATCTCTTAGATAATGAGATTTTATCCTAATTGATTGCACCAGGTACTCGATAAAAAAATGGTGTAGTAGAGAGAAAAAACATGACCTTATCGGATATGGTATGGTCCATGATAAGTTATTCAAAACTTCCAATATCCTTTTGGAGTTATACACTAAAAACATGTTACATTCTGAATCACGTTTCAAGTAAGTTAGTTCCTAAAACTCTATACAAGTTATGGAAGGGTAAGAAACTCTCCCTTGGACATATAAAAATATGAGGGTGTCCGACACATGTATTCATAAAAGCAAAGAAGTTGAAATCTTGTTCAGAATTATGCATGTTTGTTGGGTATCCCAAGGGAGCAAAGGAAGGATTATTTTATAAATTGAAGTAATAGAAAGTCATTGTATCAACTCATACAACCTTTTTTTAGGAGAGTTACATGAATGGCTTTAAGGCTTGAAGTAAAATGGTGGTCGAGGAATTGTCGGGAGATAAAATTACTCCACAGATTTTAGTTTTGGATTCTATTCCAAGTTTTAAGAAAAAAAAATGCAAACTATCAACTAATAAGAAGCTTCATTGTAGTGGGAAGGTTTCTAAAAAACCTAATTTCTTCATATATGATGGTGAGATTTATCAATTTGAAGCCATGAAACATGAAGATGATCTTGTCACCTATGATGAAGTTATGAGTGATTTTGATGCAATGTTATGGCAAAAGGTTATGAGCTCTGAGATGGATTTGATGAAATCCAATTCAGTCTAAGAGCTTGTAGACTTTCTCGAAAAGGTAAAACATGTAGGGTGTAAGTAGGCTTACAAGAGAAAAAGAATACTAAAGGAAAAGTTGAAACCTTTGAGGCCAGACTAGTAACGAAAGGATACATGCAAAAGGCTGGTATCCATTATGAGCAAACCTTTTCACCTGTTGCGATGCTAAAGTCCATTCCTATTCTTTTATTCATTGCTACAGCTCTTAATTATGATATTTGGCAAATGGACATCAAGACTACATTCTTGAAAGGCCATCCTGATGAAAACATATATGTGATACAACCAGACGGGTTTGTAGTAAAAGGCCAAGAAGCAAAAGTTTGAAAGTTGCTTAGATCCATTTATGGATTAAAGTAAGCCTGATGTTCATGGAACCAAAGATTTAACCAAGCAATCAAGGTCTTTAGGTTTAAGCAAAATGTTGTTGAACCTTATGTTTATAAATGTATTAAAGAGGGCAAAGTTGTCTTCTAGTCTTGACGTCAATGACATACTACTAAGTGGAAATGATGTAGGGATTTTGTCATCGATCAAATTATGGTTGTTGCAATAGTTTGACATAAAGGATTTAGGGAAACATAATTATGTTCTAGGCATTCGTCTCTTTAGATTTTGAAAAACAGGATGATGGCTTCATCCCAAGCTTCATACATTGACAAAATTATTGACACGTACGCAATGCAAGATGCTAAGAAAGGTTTACAACACTTTATGGCAGGATTCACTCTTTCATTAAATGATTGCCCTAGGACATCTGAAGAAAATGAGTGCATGAAGGAAGTCCTTTATGCATTAGCTGTGGGTAATCTCATGTACACTATGCTTTGCACATGACCAGATATTTGTTATGTAGTTGGTATTGTAAGTCAATATCAATTGAACCCTGGTAACAAGCATTAGCAAGCCATGAAACATATACTTAAGTATCTTAAGAAAATGAGGAACTATATGTTGGTATATCCCTAAAGGGACCTAACACCCATGGGATATATAGATTCAGACTTCCAAACTTGAAAGGATTCAAGGAAATTGACTCAAAGTCTGTATTTATCATAGGAAGAGGTGCCATTGTGTAGATCAGTGTAAAAGAAACTTATACGAATGACTCTATAATGTAAGTCGAATATATGGTTGCCTCTAAAGCATTTAAGGAAATGACTTAGCTTCGCAAGTTCCTTAGAGACCTTTGAGGTAATTCCTAGTGTGGATAAACTTATTACACTTTATTTTGATAATGGTGCAACATTAGCAAGTACCAAGGAATCTAGACACATAAAAGGACAAAACATATAAATAGGAAATACCATATTATGAGAAAGCTGGTGATGGAAGGAGTTGTTGATGTTCATGAAATTGCATCCAAGTACAAACTTGCTAATTGTTTTACTAAAACTTTACTGTTTAGGAGTTTTGAAAGGCACGTTCAGGTATGAGGATGCAAGACATGACTTAGTTACTCCTTTAGGGCAAGCAGGAGATTGTTAGGAATACCCTAAGGATGAAAGACTTTTTGATGTATTTCATTAATTTAAATTGATTATTTATATATATTCGAGTTTTCATTATATCATTACTATTCTATCCTCATATAGATTTACATGTTAAGGTATCACTACTTATGTTTATTCCATTAGAATATAGCATATGATCGACTTTATGTGTAGGAAGATAACATTCTAAGGTAAGTAGTCTAAATCGATAGTCCATAGTCTATGGGGTTAATGTGAGCAATTAACTTATGTTAAGACTATTATGTCTTTTAAATCCAATTAGAGAGATGGTTGTCTTAGTCATCTGGAGCGGTTTGACTCGTATGGACCAAAGTGCAATTAATCTATCAATGTCTGTTTACATAGATTAATTTACTTTTGAGATTCATTATATAATTACTTTAATCCTAAGTAAGTAATTGACTCCATCTGTATAATTTATATGCTTTGATGTTCCAAAGACTAAAGCATCTTAAAGTAGTAAGCTACAAGGCCAGTTTCTTGGGCATATGACTTATATTCGAAGAGAGCTTTACTTATAAATATGGAATCATAGCTCTCATAAAGAGTTAAGGTTATCCTCTTAAAAGGCATTATACGGTATAGTGAAAATGAAGAAGCCCTTGGTCATTTGTATGTCAAATAATAAATTGCTCACATATGGTGGGCAATCATTTTCACATGGAAAGTATAATGGAACTTTAAGATAAGGTGATCAAGTAGGTAAAACAGACTTTTAACCTTTAGTTGATCATGGATATCATATGGGGGTATTACATGAATAACAAGGTCATTGGACTAAAATGCTATTTATAAAGCTTACATAATACGGTATATAATTGGGAGTGCAGCCTCAGGTTTTTAGTGGTGTAACTCTGAGATAAATAATTATGTGATTAATTATTTAGGATAGAGCAATTAATACATAGATTATTAGAGCCTACTTATATATGTCCAATTGGTCATTCCACTAGCTCAATATAATTCCTTAATGGTTGGGTATTGATTGGAATATCTGGAGATGGAAGATTCTCAATATGGTGAAGTGATACGCCAGATTCATTCACTTTAAGAGTGCAGGCATTTTCTTTAGTAAATAAATGAAAATGATTTTTTGGTATTATCTATTTAAAATATATATTTAATTTGATTAAATATTTATTTAGACAAGAATTAGTAATTTAAATTAATTATTTTTATCTTTTGATAAATATAAGAATTAATTTAAATTAAATAGATATTAGTATCCATTAAGTATTGTTTAAATATTTACTTACAAATTAAATATGAATAGTATTCTAAATAAATTAAAAAATTATTTTATTTATTTATTTTAATTTATGATTAAAATAATTATTTTATTATAGTTAATTTTATTTTGATAATTAGTAAATTTATTCTATTCAAATAAAATTGCTATGATTTTATTTCGAATTAGACTTGGAGTTATAAAAAATTATTGGGATAAATAAAATTAACAATGTAATCATAATTAATTAGTATTCAAATTAAATAGGCTAAATTTTATAAAATAAAATTGGGCCAAAATTTTGTCTATGGACACTAGGGTTTGGGCTAAATTATATTGGGCACCCATATTAGGGTTGGCACCACATATGGGTTTTTTATGTAATTAATAAAATAATTATTTTAATTAAATTTAAAATTAGGGCTACCTTATTATTTGATATAGATAAGATGCTTATGCTTAGGATTTTGCTTTAGACTTTGGCGCCACATCTGGAGAATTTCAATCACAATATCTCAAGAATCTAAATCTGGTGGCACAATATGGTCATTGAGGAGACTCAAGCCGTATAAATCCGAAATTGATCGAGAACAAAGATTGCTCATACACTGTACCATCAAAGAATTAGAAACTAGGGGAGAAGGCTAGTTGGTTGAAGCTTTCACACAGATCTAGAAATTCTTGGATGGCATCTTCAAATTTGCAACACAGATAACTGATTAAGATGGTTTTATCGTATAAAATAACATGATTTAATACGATCAGATCGAAAATTTTAAAAAATTTTGCTGCGCATCTGATTAGTTTTTCCAACATAGGGAGTTTTGCCAATCGCCTAGCACTTAGATGTTTTGTTGATTAGTTTATGCGCTAGGAGTAGCAGTAGTATAATGGCTTGTTGCATAACATGTAATTGGTCATGGCTTGAATCTAGGCAATGTAATGTCTGTGGTAGTCAAGTTGTAGTACAATTGGTGGATAGGCTTGTAGTATCATGGGTATCAGAAGGTTCATGTTCATTTGGTTAAATAAATATGTTTGGTTGGTTGTGGTTGGGTTTGTGTTTTAGGTAATGGGTGGTTGTGTGTGGGTGATAGTAATAGTTTGGGTAGCTCTAATAGGAGTTGACGGGCTCCTTGGAATAACATTGGTTTTGGTATTCAGATCTGGTACCACATATTTATGGTGGGAAAAAGGTGAGATCAAGGCAGAGGGGTTATCATAAAAGTTTTATGATTGTGCCTATCCACTCAGTGGTAGTGGCATGTAGGGGTACTGATAAAGGAACGTGTATTGATATATGGGTGGTATAGGAAGTGTGGTCATGGTTGATGAGGTTACTACTAGCATCATTATAGAGTTAAGTGTCATGACACTTGGTAACGATTAACCAAGTGGTATGTTTGTACCATACAAGGTTGGGGTAGTAACTTTAGAGTCACTGACTAAGAAGCTATGGTGACAAGTTGGTCCGGTAAAGTAGTAAGTTATGGGACATTGGTTTTTAGATATGTTTTCACAGACAACACCAATTGTTGATGCAACAATGGCAGTTGATGGATCGAGGAAAATTGACTTGCTCTAACACATTATACCTACAAGACAGGAAGGTTTAGAGGGCATAAGAGTTGATATTTCAGAGCACACTCTCATGCTTAATTTAGCAAGAGAAAAAGCAAGGTAAGCAAGTAACAAGTACACTATAGAATTGAGCTTAGGGTTTTTAAAGAGTATTCTACTTTATATAGGTTACATGTGTGACTTAGGATTTCGTGCCTTAAGGTTGATATGACTTTAGGTGAGCTTTTAAGTTAATAGATTATCTGGGACTACAAGTGTGACCTACAAGTGTGAGCCACCAGACTTATGGTGTAACAACCTTTATTGTCACTATTATTTTGCTATCTAAACACATGATCTACCATTAACTTTAATCTCATCATTACAATAATTAATCTCACTATCATTACTATTTTTATGATTCATTAGGACTAAATTGCATCACTGGGAGAGAGGAATTCAAAACTAAAAATGAAAGGTAATTGCACTAGAGTTGCATGCCACTAGATCATGCAATAGGACTAAATTCACTGTTTAGTTATTTTCATTAAATTAAATTATATAAAAATTATAAATTATTTTCGTTAATTTTTTCACCTTTTGTTTTATTAAGTATTTTTTCATTTTTATTAAAAAATTAAATTATTAATATATTTAACATAATAAATTAATATCTATAATTAATAATTTATTAATTAAAATATTTAAATAGATATATAAAATACTATGTATTAAAATTTTAAATATTATCAAAATATACATAAAAATAATATATCAATACACATTTACAGTAATGTTTTTAATAGTCATTTTCATTTTCATCTCTTTATTGCATTCGTATTGAAAAACGTATCTTACACTAATTTTAATCTTATCACTACTATAAACGCCCAATTTTGTCCAAGACATCATTTGACACATCAAAAGTCATTATTCTAGGCATCTTTAGAGTCATTGCGATGGGCGCGAGTTAGTTTTATACTATTTTTTACCAAGGTGAGGTATTCAGAGAGCCTAAGGTACGTGCAAGTCACATTAGTGTGTAGGTATTGATACCAAGCTTTCATATCACTAAAAATTCAAGTTTTCTTGTGTAGTATCAGTACAAGAGAGTTTGATATCGATACCTAAGGTGTGCTATCGATACTTAGCATGTTTGTATTGATATAGGCCTTAGCAATAGCTAAAATTGTGATTTTTGGCCAAATGTATCGATACACAACCAAGAGTATTGATGCAGGCCTTTGAAGTATCGATACAAGTCTCTAAGTCTAGAGACTAGGAACATTTTTTGTTCTTGGTATCAATACAAACTTCATTGTATCAATATTGGGGGATGAAATTTGCCTTGTGTACTGATACAATATATCAAGGCATTTTTACCTAGTTCAAACCATTTCTCAGCTTTTGCACCATTGATCTAAAGATCCAATTTAAACATTTTTTTGCACCAAAAATCATCAAAATTCATACAAAGACTTAGCTTTAGATTTGTGAATACATTTGAATAAAATTTTGAGGCCAAAATATCCATGATAAAGGACATTTTATGACATTATGCTATCGCTAAGACTAATTTTTCTCAATGCTTAGTTGCATAAAGTGGCCTTGATCGGTTGTTTTTGCTGAGCAAACCAATAAGTATGCATGATAGTTAAGCATAGTATCTTGTCTCTGCATGAGATACATGCATCAGAACCTAATAATACCCTTGCTTTTTGCATTTTTTGTCTTCATATTCACATGGCTATCTATGCCAACTTTGACTCCGCTAAGAACTCTACAATAAAATACTACAACACATAGAGAACAACATAACACAAAACACATAGAAGAATCCCAAACACAATTAAAAAGACATTTTCCCAGTGGAAAACACTCAATTTCATACTTTTTCTCAACATTCTATAGCCACTAAAAGACCAAAAAGCCTCCTTTATTCCATAGCTCCTTTAAACCATAACTAAAAACCCTTCCAAAATCCTCCATTCCACTCATCTTTCCTCTTAAAACTCCCCTCCATCAACACCCCAACTAAAAAGCTCTTTCTTTTCATCACTATCTTGTTATTCAAAATCAAAAAAGGGAAGAAAATAAGTCCTAAGTTGCTAATTAAAAAAATAGGCTAAAGCTTAAAGCTTTTAGTATATTTCCTCTCTTTACTCTATTTATTTTCTTTTTTTTTAGCATTTCTATCATCCTAATGATCCTTTTAATGCTAACATGACCTTCTAAGATTCTCATACATTATTTTGGCCTTGGTTATGGTAGTCTTAGGATTTTAATAACCCTCTTGATGCCTTGATGTTGCTTCGATGGTCAAACATGCCATATTTTATTTTCACCATCACAACAGTCCTTATTCGTGCATTTCTTATTATGTTTCATCTACCTTCACATGTTCAAATCATACTTGAATGTTCACCTTAACATGCCTTTAGCATATTTATGCATTTTCTTGCATTTTGGTAGGTTTCATAGAAAATTCTAGCATGTTTCTCTTTGTTTAAACATGTTCATATCATTTTTCGTAGCATAATTCTTAATGTCATTCATGGAGTTAATATGTCCATGTATTTTTTCTATTCATTTCTTTGCATTTTTGCCATTTTTTTCTTTGCCAAAACATCTTTTTTTTTGGTTTAAATGTGTCATCTATGTGTATTTTCATGCATGTCATATTTTGTTCTTAACATGTTTGCTTGTTGACTGCAAAAATCTAATTTAAAAAAAAAACCCAAGTTATGTCTATGCTACCTCCTATAGATGAAGACTAACACAGATTTAATGTTTTCACAAAATTGGTCCTCTAATTCTGGGGATAAATCAAGCTTTCCAGGTTTAGATTTGCAGTTAAATGAACTCCAAAATGTTATTTTTTAAAAGAAAAATTCCTCTTTTATTTGTTAAAAATATAGAGCTTTAATCTTGAGTTCAGCCCTTAATTTATGGTATGGTCAACGAGTTATTTCATCATTATAAAATACTCCAAGTTTATGAAATGAATTCGTGATAACCATGTCATCCTATCATTTCTATCATTGATGTTAAGACATCCATGGCTCAAGTTTAGTCTTGTGAAACTTAAAAATACCAAAAAAGACTTCCCTATTTTTGCTCTGGCAATACTATGCCCACCACGTAAAAATTTTTTTCGAACCCCAACACATTTTTTTGGAATCTTTTGATATTTTTGCTTGAAAGAACATCAAATTACCTTTTTAATAATGTCTCATTTGCACTTGGACCATTACGGATGAGGGAATTATGGTTTTTGAACCCTCATTGTTTAAAACCCCTATAACCAACAAACCATATTTTGTTTGGGTCATTCCGATTAACCAAATGATTTTTTTTGAATTTTTTAAATATTTTTCTAGAAAGTTTGTGAAATTGTCTTTCTATAAAAGTATCGTTTGTAATTTAACGATCCCAAATGAGTCAAAAATAATGTTTCAAAGTCCATTATGCCATTTCCCTTGCACATGCCATCAATGTTGAAATAAACCCCATTTCTAAAATTAATTTCACCTAAAAAGCGATTTTCTAAGATTTTTGGAATATTTTTATATCAATCCTTGTCGAGTTACCTTTGCAACGGTACCTCATTCACCTCATAGAGCCTTCTGATAACTCAAAATAAATTCGAGAAAGGGGACAGTGTGATGCCATCTCTTGTATTTTGGAATCAAAATTAAGCTAATTTCTCGAACCACCTTTATCGAGATGTTCAAATGTCTTGAAATGCATTTGACTCCCTATGGAATTAGGTGCTACAACTAGACTCGGATCAAGACTAAAACACAAAGTTCAAATTCTAGGTTGCTATTTTTAAAATACCATTTTCATCCAAAATAAACCTTCTTTTGAGCACATATGAAATTTTTAGCTTTGGGGATACTCTAACCATACCTCTTTGAGGGGGCATTCTAGCCTGCTTTTCATTTAAAACTTGAATTTTCTCTATTTGGGACCTTTTTAAGACTTCTAATCAAAATTTTCATCAATGGGGATACTCCAACCCCACCTTTTCGAGGGAATACTCTATTCTTGCTTTTCACTCAAAACTCGAATTTTCTCTCTTCTGAACCTTTTTAGGACTTTTAATCGAAACCTTTTTTTAATATCAAAATTTTCACTGAGGGGGTACTCCAACCCTACCTCTCTGAAGGGATACTCCAACTCCATTTTTCACTCAGAGCCTGAATTTTCTCTCTTCTAGATATTTTTAAGACTTTTAATCAAAACCTTTTTAAGCATATCTAAAATTTTCACCTTTGAGGATACTACAACCTTACTTTTCGAGGGGATACTTTAACCCCTTTCTTCACTTAAAATCTAAATTTTCTCTCTCAAAGTTCTTGTATCTTTTAGATATGTTCAAAATCATGACCATTGGGAATACCCTAACCCTATCTTTTGAGGGATACTCCAACCTTGCTTTTCAAATTTCACTTGAAATTCAAATTTTCTCTTTCAGATATCACTAGGTTTACTAATCCAAACCTCCTTCTTCTATCCTTCAAGTTACCACCGAATCCAAATGTAACTCAAACTTGTCATTCTTGTTATTTGTCATTAAGCGAAGACAATTACGGGATATATTCTTATTATCCCTTATTTTTATGTTTTTTATGTGTTTATTTTTATGCAATATTATTATATTTTTTTTTGTTTTACTAACTCGTTTCCCTTTGTAATGACCATTGTGCATTCATACTTTAAAATTATTTTCAAAATTTACAAGGCAATGTTCTGCATCGGTATCTCACTAGTGCCTGGCATAGAATATCCAAATTTTCAAATTTAATTCAAAATTATTTTCATAAAAATTTCCTATGTTCCCTGCACCTCTGGGGTGCATATTTGATCTAAATTTTCTTTTAAAACCCATAGCTACAATTTTCACAAAACTTCATGCATTAAAAAGGGATTATTTCAAATTAATGATAAAGTGGAACCAATTAAATTGCAGCTGAAGTGAGACATGGCTAGCGGGTATCGATTTTGGGTGTTGTAGGGGCTATTAATCCTTCACGATGCATAACCAACTCCTGAACCCAATTGATTAATCTCTAGACCTTATAGACCTCAAAATTGATGTTTCTAGTTTTGTAACTCAAAATATTATTTTCAATAAGCATTGATGATGCCTAGCCTAAAATGATCAGTAGTGACTCTAAATTTATGGCCACTTTATGATAGCCTTCTGAGACTAGTTGGATGAGCGATTAGCCCGATGGTTTTTCTTCTTTTCATATTATGCCTAATTCAAATCCCAATCAATGGGTAACTCAAAGGCTCCAATCAATATACCTACACTTTATATTTTTTCAAGTCATGTATGCTCTCTTCAGATTGTGAAATACTCTATTCCTAAATAGATATCAATTTGAACAAGAATGGTAATATAGGGGTAAAACAAAAGGTTTGATTATTTTCTCTACACACACTGTGCATATGCATTTACATTAGATTCCCACAAAACTTCATGGTGAGGATAGTATCCCAGTTACTAGTAGGAAGTGAGCTATCCATCTTCATGAGTTCCCCTTCACGTAGGCATAGCAAGATCTTTCGAGGTGTAAATCAACTATGTTTCTAGTGAGTGCCCCTCTGCATTAGCATAAGGAAATACATCCATCGGATCAAAACTGTTTCACTAAACCCATGATAAGCCTAGGATCAAGATGCTTCAGTTATCCTTACTGGACGGAGAAGCAATTTGGATACCAATTTAGGCATTAACTCAAATCCATATAGTGAACCCTATGAACCAAACCATGTCAAACCATATTGGAGTGCCACTAGAATAACCTAGAAAATAAAGTCATTATGGAAACATTTCTTACCTTTACACCTATAGACCATGGTTATGTATGTGATGATGGACGAACATTGTCACCTATATTTTTAATTTTATTTCAGGATTGGTTTTTAGGGCATGTTGTTATGCTTGAGGGCTAATTTTCTTTAATAAATAGGTGATGACAAGCGAATGCCATTGCCTATAATACCTTATGGCATTCTAAAAGAGTCATATCTAACCTAAGCAAGCCATTAAGCTATCCAAATGATGGCTTAACGTGTACCTGCCATAGATAGTGACGAACTAATGTTACCATTTAGTCGGTCAGTTTTGTCCCTACGAGGTATCATGTCACCTTGTTTAGGGTAATTTTTAAACCCAGACATGCAGTTATGTTGTCCATTTATAATCATAACATTCAAAATTGTCATGTCTACCTTTAGGTATCATATCATTTATTGTCAGTGCAATTTTTGTGATGCAATTTTGTTGCTATTCTTTTATTCCCTTATTCTTATGCTTATTATTTCGTATGGTCACTAACTCATTTCCTTTTTACTGTTCTATTTGGCGCATGCATCCTTTTATCATAATCATCATAATTATGGAACAAATGGCAAATGGTTCAGTTTCAGCAAGGGGTGTCTATCATAGAGCAACAGTTGACTTCTAATCTGAAGCCTTTTGAAGAAGTCGGAGCATGGTTTGAGTGTCGACAATATGAAGATGGAGATGTTATTAAACCTGTGTATGTCTCAAGGACTTATGAAAGGTTCAAGATAGGGTATCATCGAATGATCGGTAAGATCTGAAGCTTATATGGTCTAGTTGGAACAGCACCGAGAGGGAATCATTCAAGAAGAGGTATTGAGATGTAGTCCTTTTACTTCAGGTTTTGTTTGAATGTTGGCATGTTGCGAGCAACATCTTAATTCTAGAACTCGACATACCGATGCTTTACTTTCAATCACAAGGATTTGGTCCCTATAGTGGACAAATATACTGCATTACTCAACATTGAGAGGGCCAAGACTGACATAACATACTATAAGGCATTGCAACCTCCAACTTTTGAGAAAAGATTAGCTTAGATTCTTGAGGCAATGGAGTCCTAGATCGAGAGTCATATCAAAATAAAGGGGAACAGTGAGTGCATCTCATAGGCTAGTCTGAAGGAAGCAATGGTGAAATACCATTAACATTAAAAAAATTTAAGATATCTATGCACTGGTGACATATGGTCTGGTCATATTTTTGAAAACATTAGGCTATGATAAAGGGATACTAGCAGATCTTTTTTCCTGATTGTGCTGTAACATCAATCCTACACCCGTCATCATTGCTAAAACTATTTGAGCCTTCAGCTTTTGCAAGAAAACAAGGATGGTTCGCTTCATTAGATGCGTATCGCTTATTCACATTTAGTTTCTCGAAGAAAATAGAATGTCATGTAATTTCTTGCCTAACTTTAGACTTATCTCTAAGGTCTTTGAGAAGGAATAGCCTTAAGACAAGTCCAAGGAGTAATGGGTCTAGAAATTTTGAAACCTTGGAGGGGAAGGTGGTATAGAAAGCCCTTCGATTTTCACCACATACAATCATATACTGATGCAAAAATTATAGTTATGTGTCGCTTGCGGGATTATAGGGAAGCACTAGCTGCACACCCATTCTAGCCCTATGATAATTTTAGTGCCGACGATTCATACCTTTTGTTTAAGGCCTTAAGTAGTGGGATTTTGATTATGGCAAACTCGATTACAAGTTGAAAATTCAGTTAGCTTTCCATGCTTTGAGACAAACCAATTGTATGGACGGATATTGGAGAAGTAGTATGACTTAAAGATATGATAAATGGAGAATCTGTCGAATCAATGATGGCTTACCCTTATCTAATGTTAGAACATCATAAGTATCATTTGATGAATTTCCCTCTAAGATTGAATTGCTAAGTGTGAGTCTGAATAAGAAAAGGTAATCTTCATGGAAAAAATCACTAATTTAAAGGAAAAAAAAAGATCAACTAGAAATGGACCTCTATCTTTGGGATAATGAAATGAACCTAGTTATCAAGGAGAAAAAATGCTTCAAGGAGGATCTTGAAAGTCTGAAGAAGGACTACATGGCACTTAGTAAAGCAAGCAAGTCTCAGCGGTTTGGTAAATCATTAACTGAATAGGAGGTAGAAATTGCTACCCTTGAAGGAAGCTGCATTGATGGAAAGAAGAGGCTAGGGTCAGCATAAAGAAGCTTTTAGAACCCATGCCCTCATACCAACTTACCCAAGGAAGAGTAGATGTCTAGAAGCTCAAGTTTGAGATTTGAGAGCAAAGCTGGTTGAGAATGAGACCTTAACACTCATAATTCAAGATTTAGATCAGTCCCTATAAGCTCACCAAGGCCAGGTTGATGAATTAATAAGAACCTTTAAATAAAAAGAGTAAGAATGGCTATAGATGGTTGATTAGGCACTTTAGAATTATCAAGACCACTATCACAATCTCACCAAGCAGATTCTAGTAGCCCAATTAAAGGCTAAGTACATAATGGATATGGCAGGATCTTTGACACATGATGTCTTACCTATAAGAGCCTATGAACAAAAATTGTTGTATTTCTTGGAACATGTGATCAAGTAATGTAACCATGCTAGGCATTTCCAAATATAATCATGTGTAATCGAGATATTTTGTCGCTTTAATGAAAGACACTATTGGTGAAACTATCCTATAATGCAATTGTTCCTCTTGCATTTGCATTACTAACCTAATTCTTTTTTTGCTTTATTCATTCATGTCAAAAGTCATCTACTATCATGATTGCATACTCACTGTCATTTTATCAAACATGCTCATTACACATCATAAAAGTGTATTCCAATAATAATCTAAGGTGAAGGTGCTCTACAATGTGAGACCTATTGTTCATCATCCATGAAACACTCACAACTGTTAGAAAGCCATGGAAAATGATCACCAAGCTTGCATTAAATGACTTGGGCTTATTTATAGGGAGTCTCTAGAGAAATCACTCCGTAAGAATAAGGAACCCTATGCTCATATTTCATAGTTAACTAAGTTACTATTCGAGGCTTTAAAGGAAAAAGGGTAAACAAGCACTGTCGACATGGGAAAAAATTGGTCAATTCAAGAGCAACTTAAATAATGGTGCTGAAGCCACCACTACCTAAGAAGGGGCATCACATGAGCAACATCTTCCAATAGTGACGATCCCATTAACTCAACCATCGATTTACATTAACCTAGCAATAATACCCCACTGGGTTCAAGAATTTTCAAGTATGAACTCTTTATCGGTGAGACTTATAGTCTCAAATCTCAATAAGCAAGGTAAAGCAAGAAAAATCAAAGAGTTCGTCAGAAAATGATGAAGACTTAAACAAGTATTAGTCATTGGAAAAAATGCCTTCGAGTTGTTAAAGAAAGTGGTAAATTTAGGATTATTGATGCCAAATCTTTGGGATTGGTTTTTCATCTTGTTATTCCACCTAAATTCAAAGTCCTGGATCTTAAAAAGTATGAAGGGACTACAGACCCCACTACCACCTTCACATGTACTGTGGCAAGATGGTTGGATACGAAGAAAATGAAAAGCTGCTATTTCACTGCTTCTAGGATAGCCTAACTGGGGCAGCTATTTATTAGTATATAAGGCTTGATCTCGTAAAAATTCAAACATGATTGGATTTGGCCCGCACCTTCCTTGATCAATACAAGCACGTATTCGACTAGCCCTAGATCATCTCTCCTTATGAATATAAAAAAGAAAACCTCTGAGAGCTTAAGGCAATATGATCAAAAATGGAGAGAAAAAGTTTAAGTTCACCCTTCTTTGACTTAAAAAGAAATAACGATCATGTTTGTTAGCACACTTCAAGCTCTGCACTATGACATATTGGTAGGAAATGCCACAAAGAATTTTACCGACATGATTATGTCAGGCGAAATAATCTATAATGCCAAATGGCAAGATATCAATTGGAGAATCATTCGAATCAATTAAACAGTCAACGACCAAAGGTAAATAAAAGGAGGTGAATGCTATTAATGAAATTTTTGCTAAGTTCACGCAAAATCCATATCTAGCGTAGGTTATGTACTTCCAAAACATGCTGTATCTGAGTTTTAACCCCTACTCACTAGTGCCACAACTAGTTCATTTTGCTAGGTTCGCTCCAACAATGAGTTTTACGCTGAATCCCATTTAAAATACTACTTAGAGCATATAACCCCATAATGCAAACAATGCAACAACTCCAAATAATCATTAAGCACCCGAGAAAAGGAACATTTTGAGCCACTTTCTTACTCTTACAAAGAGATTTACTCCTGTCTATAAGTAGGTTAGCTATTGGCCCCAGTATTTATAAACCTAAGATCACCTTTATATACTAAATGGTATGCTAATAATGCCTACTGTGAGTACCATACCGGAGCATAAGGTCACTTTATTGAGAATTGCACCTTGTTCAAGGGAAAAGTGCAGCGTTTGCTAGAAAAGAGTGCGATCAAGGTTGAACAAGGGCCTAGACCTAATGTTGGAGCCAATCCACTTCCTAACCATGCAAAGCTAAGAGTGAATGCTATGATTGATTAGAAAGATTATTAGGTTAAACGAAGCATTAGAGAAGTTAAGACATTGATGTGTAAGGTATGGCAAGCTTTTATGAAAGCTAGAATAGTGTCAAATATCGAAAACTAGAGTAAAAGAGACACTAAACCATTTTGTTGCCACTATGATTGAGGGCATATTTTATAACACTGTCCACTTTTCCTAAGGATGGCCCAAGGAATGATAGATCAATCGAAAATTAAGTTTTATGAGGAGTGGGATGAATATATCAGTCTATCTATTAATGCCATAGATGAGGAGTGACTTACCAACAACTGGCTTTCAAATTGTATGTCTTTTATGAGCATGGAAAAAAGAGCTGATGAAAGGTTTAAGCAATACGCTTTATGATGGATAGAAGAGGCTGCCTAGATTCACCAATTGTTAACAAAAAAAGAGATGATTGCTAGATTCATTAGCACCTTAGAGCACCTTATTTTAGAAAATAGTGAAGAGCATCCTAAGGAATTTCACAGATGTAGTCATGTTGTGTGGAATGATCGATAAGGTCATGAAAAGTAGCTCAGACAAAAGAGATACCTTTAAGGGCAAAGGAAAAAAAAGGTTGAGGCTGAACAATGGCCGAAATCTAGTATTGGAACTAGCTCATCTGAAGCTCATAGTAAATCAAATACGAATAAAGCATGTATTAAAGATGATTGCGAGATCATAAAGAGCATAAAAAAAGTCAAAACCCTAATGAATTTGGTCTCGTAAATCCTAGTACAAGTTAAATTGGTTAATGGGGTTGAAGAACAAAAGAGAAAGCTGATGACTTTTATGATTTCCGTACCATCTACGGCCATACTCTTTAAAAGTGCAAAGAGTTCTATGTTATGGTTCCAAGAATGATGAATGAGGGTAGTATTAGAGTCTATGGTAAAAAGTGAACTTCACATACCAGGTCAGCAAAGCTATATCCTCTATCAACACCATGAAAGGGATAGGAAAAATCCTCCTACAAGGTTAGAAAGCCATTGGTCCTTTTTGATAACCTATTGAGTATCAAGGTTGCCGCTATTCAACCTACACCAAAGATGATCATTCAACTTTCATCCCCTTTCCCTTATAAAAACAAAGAAGTTCCTTGGAAATACGAAAATAAAACTTTAATCAACAAAAAATTTAGTTAATAAGCAGCAAACATTGACCTTTCAAGGGTAGGCCATCTAACTCGGATGGTAGATGTTATGCCTCAGCTACATCAAGAATTGAAACTCAGCAAAAGAACACTACTCCTATTCCTTAAGTACCAAAGTCTACAACCAAAGAATCATATTTGATAGTTGTCAAGGAGCCAGTGAGTGAGAAAAAAGCTATAGAATTCTTTAAGTTTAGCAAATACAGCAAATACAGCATCATTGATCAGTTAAACAAGCAACCAACCAAGAAATTTATGCTGCCACTACTATTGAACTCCAAAGCTCACATGAATGCTCTCCTCAAGGTCTTGGGGCATATGTCCCTTTCCATATCCCAATAAGCTAGTTGGATTGTTTAGTAAGCAATCAACTATATATCTTTTAGCAATGATGAAATCCTTATTTAGGAAGGGGAAACTATAAAGCCTTTTACATCACCACATATTGCAAAGATAGCATATTGCCCAAGGTGCTCATTGATTACAAGTTAACTTTGAATATAATGCTTTTATCAGGCTTGAACAACTCTCTATTGACCTATCTTATATCTAGAATAGTCGCATGGTTATGCAAGCATTTATGGAACTTGTAGAAACATCATGGAAAACATCATCATTCCACTTCAAATTGGCCCATGCACTTACGAATTAGACTTTTATGTGATAGACATTGCTCTATCGTATAACTGCCTATTGAGAAGGCCTTAGATTCACTTTACAGGGGTAGTACCATCATTACTACATCAAAAGTTAAAATTCATCATTGAAAACAAAGTTGTTAGCATTGAAGGAGAGGAAAATATTATTGTTGCTATCTTAACTAATGCCCCTTATATCAAACCTGATGAGGATATTCTAGAATCCTTGTTTTAGTCTTTTAAGTTTGTTAATGCCATTTTTGTCAAGGTGAGGTTGCCAATGGTTGAGCCTCACCTATTGAGTAACACTTATATGGGTTTAAAGTTCACTGTTAGTCAAGGTGCCTAGGCTGGAAAGGGACTTGGAAAACATTTTTAAGGAATTGCCAGAGCCTTAAAAGCTATCAACCAAATTAACAAAAAAAGATTAAGGTCCAAGCCCAGTGCATAGTAGAAAAAAATAAGCTCAAAAGAATTGTCAGAAAAGGATGGCTCATCTGTTGGGACAAGACTTAGGGAACGAATCAATGATATTTCTACTGCTTTAGGAAAACTTTTGTATAAAAAGATATATTAATATCAGCTCTGAAATGTTGTGCTTGTATTGAACAAGGCACTTGAGGATTTCTCCATCAATGTGACTAATAAGCCAAAGATGTCAACAATGGACTAGAAGACTAGTATGTGCTCTGTAGGATTTATTCCAAGTGTTTAGACTGAACTCGAGATTCCTGTAATGTTCAAGTTTGTTTCAAAGTAATACTATGTACTAAACCTACATGTTGCCACCTAAGAGCATTGTAGGATTCTTTGTATGGGCATCTTTTTTAAATATTAAATAAAAATGATTAAGTATTTTGCATTTCACCTTTGTGTCGATTTTATTTCTCTTGCCAACTTTTAGACCTTCCTTTACATATTTTTCCACCTATATTGCTCTTTTCCATATTTTCAAGTACTTAGATGAAAGTGACAGGAATATTCATATTAAGATTCCATATATCCTCTACATATTTTTCCACCTATATTGCTCTTTTCCATATTTTCAAGTACTTAGATGAAAGTGACAGGAATATTCATATTA
>JBBYHK010505735.1:0-13880 GCA_038382065.1 Adansonia grandidieri | reverse complement strand
CGGTCTAGACACTAAAGTACTAATTCGAATCTAAGGACTAAAAAGATAAAAGAAAAATGAACCTATCCTTAAAGTATACATTTGGCATAGAAACACTCGGTGGTTACTTAAGACTAGGTTCTAAGAATAATTAAAATATCTCTAAGGCTTACCATCGACACTAATGCACCTAGTAACTACTTAGGATTTGATTCTAAGGAAAGTTAAAATATTCCTAAGGCTTACTATCGACACTAAGGCACTCGATAACTACTTAGGATTGGGTTCTAAGGAAAATTAAAATATTCCTTAGGCTTACCATTGACACTAAGGCACTCGGTAAAGAAAATTATGAAAATGTCCATTGAGTATACCTTCGACATGATAATACCGTGGTACCCCTAATAGACTCAAAAATGACCTAAAAAGGCTAAATGAACCTTAAACATTTAGCTTTGGCATGAAAGCATCCTAGTAAGAAAAAATTATGAAAATGCCCCTGAGGTATACCTTAACCATGAAAGTATCCCGGTACCTTTAATGGACTCAAAAATAACCTTAAAAGGCTGAAGGAACCTTAAACATTCACCTTTGGCATAAAAGTATCCCCGTGAGGAAAATTATGAAAATGCCCTTAGGTATACCTTCGACACGAGAGTATCCCGGTACTCCTAATGGACTCGAAAGGACAAGTAATGAGGATTCTTACTCTAAATGGATAATTTATATTACAAAAATGACCTAAAGTTTGAAAATTACTAATGGGTCCCTAAATTTCTCAAAATTGAATATTAGTCCTTAATTGATTAATAATGCTAAAAACATTTAAAAAAAATACTCGAAATAGGTGATTTAAATTTTAAAATAACCTAACACGCGAAAATGCCGTTAAGTCCTTAAATTTTCAAAAATTACATTTCGTACCCTAACGGAGAACCAAAAGAATACGAAAGATTTTAATATTTTTAGTACCTTGCCGGAGAACCAATTGAATGCTAAAAATATTTAAAAATATTGTAAGGGAGTGATTTCATACTAGAGATAACTAGTTTAGCCTAAAAATGCTAGATTTCTCTAGTGGTCCTTAAGCATCCCTAAAATTACAAGTTGGCCCCAACATGATTAAAATATAAAATTAAGCATTAAATAAATCAAAATAACCATTAAAAATCAAATAGAAAATTACAAGCAAGAATCTATCACTTCTTTTTACCCTTGAGGTAAAATTTTCAATTTATTACCTTTATTATTTTATTTTATTTTATTATTTTTTTCATTTCGTATGTTAATGGAGAACCAAAAAGATACGAAAAGTTTTAAAGACTTTTATACCCCCTACGGATAACCATAGGAATATTAAAAGCCAAAAATATCGTTAAAAATTGATTTTATTATTAAAACTTAAAATTTGTTATTTGGTCCCTTTATTTTTACACGTTTTTCAATTAAATCTACATTTGATTGTGCTTCTCTCAAATCATTAAATCATGTGGAAAAATATATACAAACATTTACAATATGCCATGTGCAATATTAGGACCAACACAATACACCCAAAATTACAATTTTACTATACTTTGCAAACTAACCCCTAAACTTTTAGACATTTTCAATTTAGTCCTTAATCAACCAAAACCATCATGAAAACACATCATTAAGGCATGAAATCAGCTTGGAATCAGTAGCAAAACATGGCAAAAATAAGCATTAAGATCGGCCAAGCATGGGATTTGTTAGAACAGAAATTTTCCATTATTTTCAATTTGGTTTCTAAGTTTAAAATTTGTTACAAAATGATATATTAATATCAATTCTAAGCTAAAACTAACCAAACCATCATCATCCACTCAAGATTAGGTTCGGCCAAGGTGGGATTCATCAAGCAAACAAAATTTTCATGATGGACAAACAAGTAAAACACATGTACACACCATTTTCATGCATAAAAACACAAACTTTCAAATATATAACAACCATGTTATCACAAATCAAGCTAGACAACATATATACATGTGATATTACAACAAAATGACCATGAAATCAGCAAGAAATAGGAAGGAAGAAGATGATTACCTTGGCTAAAAATCAAAGGGGCTAGAGTTTATTTTATTTTTATTTTTTCTCTTTTTTTTCCTTTCTTTTTTTTCTTTTTTCTTTCTTTTTCTCTCCAATTTTTTCCTCTCTTCCCCCAAAAACTCCTTAGTGAAGAAAAATGTCCTCTATTTATAGAGGAAGGGGCAGCAATATTGTTGCCCAAATGGAGTGGCCGAATGACCCCTTTTTCTTTTTCTTCTTTTTTTTTTGTTTATTTAATGTGAAGATGGCTTGTTAGGCTGAATAACCATAATTGTTGTCATAAGCCCATGCTCTTGTTATCTTTTCTTACAAGCCACTCTATTATCAAGCTCATGATGAAGTTGATCAGCTTATGAAATGGGTAATTGGGATGTAACCAACTTGGTTAGAAAGTAGTTGGATAAGAAAACAAGCTAGTTAGTATGTAACTAGTTGGGAAAAGTAAATAAAATAAAATTAAATAAAATTTCCAAAAATCAAAATAAAATTTGAATTAATGTCAATTGATCAAAGACAAAATTTTAGAAATGAAATGGTGCCAAAGATCTTGATTAGAAGTTAAAAACTCATAAATTTTTACGAGAAATGCCATAGTGTAGGAAAATTGACATGTATGAAAAAACGTCAAAACCCATGTAATAAATTAAAATTTTCAAAACTGTTTTAATAGGAAGTAAATGACAATATTAGATGAATTTTAAAAATTTTAAACCAAATAAAATTCCCCCGAAAACATTTATAGAATAGAAAACTCGATTTTTCGAAAACGGGGGAAGTTCAAGAAAAAAAATCAAAACTTATGAAAATGAATGAATTTTTGAAAACTGAATTAAGTTGAATCAAATAATAATATTTGATGAATTTTAAAAATTATAAATCAAGAAAAATCACCCTGAAAACATTTATGGAGTAGAAAACTCCATATTTCGGAAACAGAGAAATTTCAAGAAAAAAATTCAAAACTCATGAAAATAAATGAATTTTCCAAAACCAATTTAATGTGAATCAAACAATAATATTGGATGAATTTGATTTTTGAAACTCGAGGGGATTCCATCGAAAATTTTACGAGTATAGAAAAACTCGTATTTCAATACAAAAAAATTACGTAATTTCATTGACACGGAAGTAAAATAAATTCAAGACCACATAGTATTCAAAACATTAATTTCTAAGGTGAAGAAAATGAACTTGTAAAATTTTAAAAGTAGATCAACAAGAACTAAAAGTAAAATTCACGAGCATGATACTTGTAAGACTACAAAATTTAAAATTAACTTATAAAATTTACAGTTTGATACTTCATGGTAGAAAATGCTATTACATATTTTTTCTTGAATATTTATGATTTTTTGGGGTGATAATCGGTATAAAACCACACTCGGTAAAAATATCTGACTACCAATTTCTCGAGTTTTTCAGAAAAATCTCAGGAAATTCCTAAAAATAAAAAAAATTAATCGTGAGATCATCCGCAAAAGTAATTTCCAAAATTTGTCAAAAACTTGTTCAAAAACAAAAATTTTTCCTTTGCGGATTCATCATTTTTACCCGAGAAAATGAATTTTTTCATCATGTGTATATACAGTTATTTACATATAACTTATTAAAATTACAAAAATGTTAAACTGCTTTGGTGAAAGTTAACCTCCATCAGAGTGACCACTACATTTTTGTTCTCGAATACTTGAGACTTTCAAGGACAAACAGCCCAGACGAAATTAGGTGTCTACAGTTGCCCCTCTTTGTCCATTGCTGGGAATCAAGAATAGGACAAAGACCAAATAGACATAATTTCCTCAGGGCCACAAAGTACCAGGAAAATGGGATATGAACATATATATTAGAGCTTATTGATTAGAAGGAAAACTTTTAACCTCCGGTGAAGTTAATATTGAAAATGAGTTGGTCAAGGCAAAAATGCACAAACCAACCAGTAAGACAAATTGACTGAGACCAAACAATCAGGTCAACAAATAAAAGGAGTTACCCAGGATTAAGTCGATGGGTAGACAAAGGATACAAAGTTAATGCCTAAGGTTAAACGTAACAAGGTCGACTGGGGCTGAACCATTACATTGAACGAGATACAAAAGAGAGTTTGACCAGGGCGAAACCAACATGTCAAATAACAGTGAAAGAAAGTTTGACCAAGGCTAAACCATCATGTCAAATGAAATGAAAAAAGAGTTTGACCAGGGATAAAATATCACGTCAAATAAAGCTGAAAAGAAGGTTTGACCAAGGTAAAACATCACGTCAAATGAAATAAAAAGAAAGTTTGACTAGGGCTAAACCATCATGTCAAATAGAGGTGAAAAGAAGTTTGGTTATGCTTAAACCATCACGTCAGACGGAGGTGAAAAGAAGTTTGATCAGGGCTAAACCATCACGTCAAATGAAATTAAAAGGAAGTTTGAATAGGGCTAAACCATCACATCAAACGAAGGTGAAAAGAAAGTTTGATCAGGGCTAAACCATCATGTCAAATGAAATGAAAAGGAAGTTTGACCAAGACTAAATCATTACGTCAAACAGAGGTGAAAAAAAGTTTGACCATGACTAAATCATCACGTCAAACGAAGGTGAAAAGAAGTTTGACGAGGGCTAAACCATCACGTTAAATGAAATGAAAAGTGAGTTTGACCAAAGCTAAACCATCACGTTAAATGAAGGTAAAAAGAAGTTTGACCAAGGCTAAATCATCACATTAAACGGAGGTAAAATGAAGTTTGACCAGGGCTAAACCATCACGTCAAACAGAGGTGAAAGGAAGTTTGACCAGAGGTAAACCATCACGTCAAATGAAATGAAAAGGGAGTTCGACCAGGGCTAAACCATCACGTCAAACAAAATGAAAAGGGAGCTTGACCAGGGCTAAACCATCATGTCAAATGATAGTAAAAGAAAGTTTGACCAAGTAAAATGTAGCAAGACTTGACCGAGTATAGCTAAGTAAGTAAGAATTTAACTAAGTACGATCGATTGGAGACAGACCTTAATAAGGTTAGAGTAATCTGATATTTGAGATCTTTTAGGAAAGCTTGACTTACCTTTCGATTTTGAAGTAGTATCCATTCTGATAGTTTTTTTTCCTTGCTTCATTGCTTTAAACCTGTGAATTACACAATTATGAATGTGGATACATGGTGAATGTGCATGGATTTTCATGACTAGATTTATTCCTTATTTTTTTATTTTTCATTTATTTTCTTTTCAAATCGTGATTCAACCTACTTCAAAATCCTGAAAACATCTTCAGAAAGCGTAAAAAATCTTTCTGGTAGTAAGGGGCCAGTCTTAAATCTGACATTGTCTTTACAGAAACAATTGTTCTTACCTTCGAGGAATTTAAATTATGATGCACCAGCGTCATCTAGTGATTGAAAGAGAATGGTATGATTAGGAATGTGTGGCAGATGCCTCTTGTGGTCATGTGGTGCATCAATACCATCTAGTGGTTGAGGAAAAGGGATATGATTGGAAATATGGGCAATGTCCCTGCCCCGAGATAAAACAAGACTTTGTGATGCAACAATACCATATAGTGGTTGAGGAAAAGGGATATGATTACAAATGTAGGCGATGTCCCTGACATAAGAGAAAGTAGGACTTTGTAATGCACCAATACCATTTAGTGGTTGAAGAAAAGGGATACGATTAGAAATATGGGTGATGTCCTTGCCTTAAGAGAAAACAAGAATTTGTGATGCATCAATGCCATCTAGTGGTTGAGGAAAAGGATTGGATATGTGTGGGGGATGCCCTCCTTCGATCCATCTATGGTTTTCAGAATATAATAAGGACCTGACATTTCCATCAACTCCCTTGCCAGCTGGAACAAAATGATGAATATCTTCTAAGAGGTTGAGTTTCTTCCATTGTCATCTAAGACCGTTAGTTATCCACCCTTAACGCTTCCTAGAATGTTCAAAGGAATTAAAATGTGAACCAAGATTTTCATAATGTTCGGACCTCATTCCAAAGTAACTTAAAGAAATTAGTCTGTTATCTATTGTAATCAATCTTTATTTCTTTAAGTCTTTAATTATCATTTAGCAAAAATGTTAGCACAATAAAAAAGATAGTCTAACAGAGGTTTCATTTCAAGGAAAGAAAGTAGAATAGTGGCTTTTTAAAAAATGCTTAAGAAATATTCATAAAGATAATGGTAAATGTCGAAGAAAAGGTCTGGACAACTGAATTTAGATCTTTAAAGATTTCTTCTAAACAGAATATCTGCTTCTACATAGATCCATCTTTTAGATATATGTTTGGATCATATCATGCCTACTATTTAATCATTTCTTTCTTTACTTGAGCCGCCCTTTTAGGTTTTCAACTTGAAGCCTCCTCTTTATATCGCCTTTAATAGAACGCCTTGTTATGGTTTTCATCCAATTTTTGTTTTCTTTTTTTTTTATTTTTTGTTTTTTTTATTTTTTTATTTTTATTTTTTGCTTTATTTTAAGTGTAGTATTTCTTTACACTATTTACATTGATGGGGTTTGGCAAGACATCTCCATCCATTTTGGCAAGTATTAATGCGCCTCCTAAGAACGCCTTGTGAACCACATAGGGCCTTTCCCAATTAGGTGCCTATTTGTCCTATGGATTTTTTTGTATCGAGAGGATTTTCTTCAGCACCAGTTCTCTTTTTTTTTTAAGTTGTCTTGGACAAATCTTCTTATCATAGGCCTTCATAATCCTTTTTTGGTACATTTGCCCATCTTGGATTACTTTTAACCTCTTTGTTTCAATAAAGTTGAATTATTCGTAGCGATCTCATGCCCATTCAGCTTCTTCCAATTTGGTCACCATTAATATTCAAAGTGATGGGATCTCTACTTTAATTAGTAGTACTACCTTCATGCTATACACCAATGAGTAAGGTGTTGCCCTAGTCGAGGTCTGCACTGAGGTTCGATAAGCAATGTGAATGAATGGAAGCTTTTCATGACCATCTTTACAAGTCTTCACCATTTTTCCCATAATTTTCTTAATATTTTTGTTAGCAACTTCTACGGCCCCATTCATCTTCAGACGATATATGACCGAATTGTGATGAGAGATTTTGAGCTAGGTACAGACCTTCGTCATTAATTTATTATTCAAGTTGGAGGCATTATCCGTTATAATTCTTTCAGCGACCTCGAATCTACAAATGATATTGGCCTTTAGAAATTTAATCACTATTAATCTTGTGACGTTTGCAAAAGAAACGGCTTTTACCCATTTGGTGAAATAATCAATGGCCACCAAGATGAAATGATATGCTAGTTCGATGCTGCAGGAGTAATGGGTCTGATAACATCCATACCCCATATAGAAAAAAGCCATGGTGTGATCATGACATGTAACGGTGAGGGTGGGACATGAATCTTGTCGACATAGATTTGACACTTATGGCACATTTGGGCGTACTTGATACAGTCACTCTCCATAGTCGTCCAAAAGTAGCCCAATCTCATGATTTGTTTTGCCATCTTGTGTCCAGTGGTATGAATCCCACAAACCCCTTTCATGTATTTCTTTTATTATTTTCTTTGCTTCTGAAGCATTAACACACCTTAACAATGTTTGGTCGAAACTTTTTTTATACAAAATCTCTCCGTCTAAGACAAAATTTAGTGCCAGTCTTCTTAAGGTTCTCTTATAAGTTTTTGAGGCATTTGGTGGATATACTTGATCATTCAAATAATTTATGATATTGTGATCCCATGGAAGGCCATCTACCTTAATCTCAATGTTGTGGCAGTATGCAGGCAATTCATAAATACTCATCTCAATGGGTGTCACCTTCTACCCCTTGTTTACTTTGAACATCGAAGCCAAGGTGGCTAAAGCATTTGCCATTTGATTACCATCATAGAATAGATGAATGAAGTCTACTTCTTCGAATTCTTCTAGTAATTCTAGAATAAACTTTTTATATTACTGCAACCTTAGGTCTCGCGTTTCCCATTCTCCATACAATTAGTAAATTACCAAGGTTGAATCTCCATAGACTTTCAATACCTGGGCCTTCTTTTCTAATACTGCTTGAAGCCCCATAATACATGCCTCATATTTTGCCACATTGTTGTTGCAATCAAAAATTATCCAAGCTGTAAAAGGGTAATAATCCTTTTTTGGGGATATTAAAATTATACCGATTTCATGGCCCAATACATTTGATGCTCCATCAAAATATATTTTCCATGTAGATCCTTCCAATGACTCTTCTTCTTCAACTGTGATATTCATCAAGTCCTTGTCAAGGAATTCAAAATCCAACAGCTGATAATCATCAAGTGCCTAGCCTATTAAGAATTCAGCAATGGCACTTCCTTTAATTGCCTTAACTTACATAAATGATATCATATTTGGATAGTAGAACTTGCCACCTAGCTATCCTTCTTGATAAAGCTAGCACTTCGAACAAATATTTGATTGGGTCTATTTTGGTGATCAGCAATGTAACATGATACAACATGTACTATTAGAGCCTTTTAGCTATCTAGACTAGAGCACAACATATTTTTTCTATATAGGAATAATTTACCTCGTAATCCAAAAATTTCTTACTGAGGTAATAGATTACCCGCTCATTCTTTCCAATCTCATCATGCTGCCTTAACACACAGCCTATGGATCTTTTGAGCACTGACAAATATAGGATCAAAGGTCATCCCGGAGCAGGCGGTACCAATACCGATGGATTGGAGAGATATTGCTTGACATTTTCGAAAGTATTTTGGCATTAACTATCCCACTCACCAGGATTTTGTTTTCACAAAAGCTAAAAAATCGGATCACATTGATCCATGAGTTGAGATATGAATCTAGCGATATAATTCAATCTCCCCAAAAAACTTCTCACTTCTTTTGGTGTGTGTGAGGATGACAACTCTTGTATAGCTTTGATCTTATCTGGATCAACTTTAATTCCTCTTTCGCTTACAATAAAACCCAATAATTTTCCAGACCTGGCTTCAAATGTACATTTCACTCGGTTCAGCTTTAACCGATATTTTTTTAGCCTTTCAAACAACATTCGCAGGTCCGCTACATGACTTTCTTCTTGAGGGGACTTAGCAATCATGTCATCAACGTACACTTTAATTTCCTTATGCATCATGTCATGGAATAGGGTAACCATTGCCCTTTGGTAAGTTGCTCCCGTATTCTTCAACCTAAATAGCATTACTTTATAACAAAATGATCCCCACATTGTGACAAATGTGGTTTTCTCCATATCCTCTAGAGCCATTTCAATTTGGTTATACCCCAAAAATCCATCCATGAAGGAAAATAAACAGTTCTTTGTAGTTATCACCAGGGTGTCTATATAAGGGAGGGGAAGTTATCTTTTAGGCTTGCTCGATTGAGGTCTTGGTAATCTACACACATTCTAACTTTTTCATCTTTCTTGGGAACCGAGAAAATGTTTGCAACTCACTTTGGATATTTTGCCACCTTCAAAAATCCAGATTCAAACTGCTTCTTAACCTTTTCTTTTATCTTCAAAAGCATCTCTGATTTCATTCTTCTTAGCTTCTGTTGAATCGATTTGCATTCCGGCTTCAAGGGCAATTTATGAACCATAATCTCCGCATCCAATCTTGGCATGTCTTGATAAGACCATGCAAAGATGTCTCAAAATTCATGCAGCAGGCTTATTAGATCTTTTCGGGTGAAAGCCTTTATGGAGGCTCCTATTCTGATCTCTTTCTTATCATTTTCATTATTCCCCAAATTGATTATCTTAATGGGCACTTCATGGGGTATTATGCGCTTATCTTCTCGTTCAATTATTTTTAACACATTAGGAGGCAAGATATGATCATCGACTTCTTCTTTAAGTCGATCTCATTCGAGCAAATAGTTTGTTCAAAATTAACCTCTGAATCTTGATCAGATTTATCTATTTCTCTACAAAGGTGAAAACGAGGAAAAAATAGGCAAGAGAATATAGGATATGAATAGGGTATAGATGCAAAAAAAGAAAAAAGATGTTGAAATAAGAAATCATAAAAGAAACAGATGTAAAAAAGAAAAAGAGCCAAGAAAGATTATATAAGGAAAGATTATATGCATTTCATTTTTACTGATGATAAATTAACATTATGAATTTTTACAAAACGATTTATAGATGACAGAGTTTATTTCTTAGTTATTACTTTGGGATTGGCCTAGACACTATGCTTCTCTCAGCACATGTCCAATTCTTTAAAACATCTCCAAGGGGCATGGGTGAATCCTACGATCCTCAGTGAACTCTTCATCATCTCTTCCAATGGCAGCCACGTGATGCGCTTTGAAGGCTTCATTGATCACCAGAACAGTGTTTTTGGTTTCTTTATCTCAATTTCCCAGATTGACTCTTCTATAGTAAAAAATTTCCTCCAACGAGGGGTAGGGAATTGATTTCTGGCCTAACTATTGGCCACCACCCAGGGATGGCTACTTTCCTCTCATTCTTTTTTTGAACTTCTTCTTTTGAACTTTTTTTTAACTTAAAGCCTAATCTATATTTGTCTTTTTACCATTCACATTAATGGCCTAGCTGATTCTTTGCAAACGTCTTTAGAGTTCTTTTTCAACTAAAGCTCCTTTCCCTACTGTTAACTTAAGGCTCATACATGTGCTTTTTGATAGCCTTGGTTTAGGGATAACTAACCCTTTTGATATAAAGGTTGCGTTGACAATCTTGAAAACTCTAAAAGAGCAGTCATTAGTTTCAACATTTGTGTTAATGTAAGAAGCCTCTGTAGATGTCATAGTAACTATGTCTTCTTCCTTAGACAGATTCACCAATCTTTCATCCATTATAAACTTAACTTTTTAATGTAAGGAGGATGGAACGACCTCGACGAGGTGAATCCATGGTCACCCTAACAAACAATTGTATGCTGGAGCGATATCCATAACATGGAACTCGATTTCAAATAGGCAAGAACCAATTTCTAGAGTAACTGAAATAGTTTCTTTGATGTCCCTCTTTGTTCCATCAAAAGCCTTTACAATCGAATAGCTTTGTTTGATTTGGCTAACATCTATAGGTAACGAGACAATGTACTCCATGGCATGACATTTAAAGCAGAGCCATTGTTGATAAGGACCTTAGGTAGTATGGTCCTTTTATATCGAGTTATGATGTTAAGGGCTTTTGCTGAAGTATTACCTCTTGGTGGAATTTCATCTTTATTAAATCAGATAAAGTTATTAGCGACAATATTGTTTACTTGGTAGTCAAGTTTAATAACAGAAATGTCCTAAAGGACATAGGCCTGATTTAGTACTTTCAGCAAAGTGTTCCGATAAAGTTCAAAACTGAGCAACAGAGTTAGCAAGGAAATCTTTGCTGGCTATTGCTTTAATTGCTCCATGATACTATATTCGTTGTGCTTGATATGATTTTGGTTGCCTACTTTTCCTTTACTAGTTTTTATTTTTCCTCTGAGTCATCCTCGATAACTGTCGCCTTTTTAGATGTTTATGCATTTGATTTCATCTTTGTACCAGCTTCACTGGTTTCCCTGTCGTATACACGTCCACTTTTTGTAACATGGCTGACTCCTGTGATTCGATGGATGCCAATTGGGCAGTAATAGCTTCTAGAGTGGTGACCCCACCATTATACTTCCATGGCATCTGTTTACATCTTGATAAGGGAACAACACTGGTGCCCTAATAATCAGTCTGGGGGTAATATCCACCTTTAGAGGCATGGTCTGGTTGCAATGAATGATAAGAGGGTGGTCGATACTGTATGAGGTTATGACGATCCTTCCCCCACCATATTGACTAATTTGTTTGCATCACTTCAGTCTGTTCTAAAAACTCGATCTCACCATTATTTATCATCCTTTAAATCAATGCTCGAAAATCTGGGCAACTCTGCAAGGTATGCCCCAAAATCAGGTGATACTTGTAAAAATTGACACCATCATCAAATTATCCTTTAATGCTTTCCCGATTCTGGCTTTGGTTAGAACCATTCATACTTTTTCCAAGGGTGTTTTGACCTTTTCTACACTTAACTTCCTCCATTACTTGTTTTTAATGCTGATGGCATTGACTGTAGGCTTAGAATGATCTGGCAAAGGGTTTGTTGCCAGATTGGGAGCCAGTGCGTTATCAAACTTGAAGGTGCCTTTATTAAGAAGGCTTTGAACTTTGTGCTTAAAGGGTTAGCAGTTTTCAATCAAGTGACCCGGTAATGCATGCTATTCATAGTGTAGGTTCAGGTCATACCAGCTGGGATAATTAGCTTCATATGGTTTGGCACTACTAGCCTTGCTTCTAAAATTTTGTCGAACATTTCCTTATATGAATATGGAAGAAGGTCAAAATGGGGTTTGGTTTGGTTGGTTCTTTGGGGTTGTGTATTAGAGTTGGGTTTTGGCTGGTTTCAGGGAAGCGGGTTTAGAATGGTAGCTTGGACGATTGTTGAAACGGGTGCTCAATGTGTGTTGTATAGATAAGTGTTTTAGGGCATTTGCCTTAGATTTTGATAATAGGGGCAAGGTTCTGGGCAGTATGGCTGGCTCATATAACTGACTAATGGTGTTTCATCCTTTTTTTTTTGCTGGTCCTAACTTCTTTGCACTGGAGGATTCTCCTGATGTAAGTTTTTTGGCCTTAATGATTGATTCGATCATTTCTCCAGAGATTACAAGATTGAAGAAATTCTGTGCCATGTTTCCTACCAGCTTGTCATAATAGGGCAGATACAAAGTATCGACAAATAACATTGTCGTTTCCTTCTCCGTCAAGGGCGGTTGGACGTGAGAGGCGAAGTCTCTCCATCGTTGGGCATATTCTTTAAAGGATTCTATTGACTTGTTCTCTAAATTTCAGAGGGTCAAATGATCTGGAGCCCACTCAGCCATATTCTTATATTGCTGGAGAAAAGCACTTGCCGAGTCGGCCCAGCATTTAATTTAAGTATGATTCAAATCATTGTACCATCTCAACGTTGATCCTGACAGGTTTTCCTGAAAATAATGGATCAAGAGTTTATCATCTTGTAAGTAGCTTACCATTTTTCTGATGAACATTTTGATGTGTGCTTTTATACTTCTAAAACTCTGGCATCTTGAGTTTTAAGGGGAGAACAAGATCTGGGATTAAGCTGAGGTCTTCAACATCCACACTGTTATATAATTCAGCCCTCTCTATGGCTTTTAACCATCTTTCAAAGAGTAGTAGTTTTGCCTTTTCCTTTTCTTTTTCGGCCTCAGCTACTTTTTTGGCCTTTTGCTTAATCTTCTATTCTTCATCGATGCCTAGTCCCACATATTCCTTTTGGACAGGAATAGCTAGCGTATTTGTTTCTTGAGGTATGGCCTCAAGGTTTATGACGATGACTGGTGGAGGAGTAGCTATCGGGGCCCTATGTTGTACATTTTGGGCATTGGTCGGTGCTGGGTTGGTGCCTAATTTTTTAACTGGTGCCCCCCTAGATCCTCTAGTGGAGCATTAGTATTGCTTCCTGCACAGGGCGAGTTGGCCCATTAACTAGTAGTAGCTCCATTATCCGCATGATTTAAGCTTGAAGTTCATCCTGCCTTTTCAACATGGCCTCTTGAGCCTGTTTATGGCTTTCCTCAAGCTGTTCCAATCTTACGATATGGTCTTCAGCCATTCTCCTTGCTCTTGCTCTAGTGTAGTAACTATGTGTGGGTATTGACGAAGTTGATTGGTCTCGATTTGCAATGGTTAAACCTTGTGTGAATTCCAAAATTTTTGGGAATTAAGTAATTATTAATAGATTAATAATCATATGTGTATGTGTATGTATGCATGAGTAATGAATATATTCAAGGGCATTTGCTTTA
>JBBYHK010505674.1:32460-64190 GCA_038382065.1 Adansonia grandidieri | reverse complement strand
TGTTGACCAAGATCACCATCAGCCACCCTATTTGCTGGAAAATCATTTTAGCATTTAAACCAATCACCCTATGTCCACTACATTTGCAGCAAGTTGCTCCCTACAGCCACTCTATAGCGACCAAGCTGACATCACTTTGTCCCCTTTGAGAAATAACCAAAAACACCTCCAATTTGGCCCTAAAATGCTGGTACAAATAGACCACTTGTATTTTAGCTAAAGGAGGTTAGATTCCATCTCATTTTCAGCTTTTAAAACACATTCCTACATCAAGAAAACCAAAATCTTGTAGCTCTTCACTCACCATCCAAAAATAGCCCAAAATACTCATTCCTAACTATTACACATTCTAAAAATCACCCTTATCCCTACCAAAACCAAAACCTCATTGTTTATCTCTTTTTCTTGCTTATTAACAGCAAGGAAAAGAGGGAAATTCAAGCTATCTCTACTGCTGCACTTATTTGGCCTAAATTGAAGTCTTATTAGTATAACTTCCTACTTTATCACTTTTATTTTCTGTTTTTCAACACCTTCATCATTTTAGTGAGCTCTCCATGTTTCCATCACCCTCTTAGGATTATCATGCATTATTGTTGTTTTTGGATGTGGTAGATGCTTAATGCCCCTTTGATGTGCAAAATGCCTCATTTCACCCTTATTAGTTTGATATCTCTTACTCATGCATTTTATACCATATCCATGCATCTTGTTATCCTTAATCCATGTATGAATCATTAGCCTAACACATTTCAAGCCTATTTATACATTTGCTTGCATGAATCATTGCCATTTTCAGTATCCATAACATTTTCTTGTCAAAATGCATAACACATTCTTTGTCTAGACCATTAGTAAAGTTAGCATCCTCATTCATGTTATGTGCCATCCCCTTGTATGTTTGTTATCTTCCCCTTGTCAAAATGCATGTTTGAGGGCTATCAAAAACTGATTTTCAAAACCTCCCCAAGCCAAGCATGTTATCCTCAACCAATGAGGACTAGCATGAACCTAACATTTTCCTTAAAGTTAGCAAAAAAAATCTTGGGGAAAATTAAGTTTTCCAGATTTGAAATCTTGGTTACATGAGCTCAAATCTTCTGATTTTACAACAAAACTGGCCTTACACTCGTTCCCTAAATGTTCATGCCTTGTTTTTAAGTTAAAACCTTGAGTGGTATGATCAACGAACTGTTTCATCATCCTAAATTACTTCGGGGATGTGCAAATGAGTTTGCGAGGCTCATGCCACTCTTTCTTTTCAGTCACAGATGTTTGAATGTCAATGACTCGAGTTTGGACCCATAAACATAAAGAAAATAAGAAATATCCTCTACTTTGCTTTGTCCCCTACTGGTAGCACAACTGTTGTAAATTGAAAAATCACTTTAAAATCCTAAATGATTCTTCGTGAAATTTTTGATATTTTCCTCGCAAAGTGTGTCAAGTTATCTTTAAAACGATATCTTATTCAACCCCGGGTCATTCCGGATGAGGGAGTTATGATTTTTCAAATCTAAATTGTCCAAAACATCTGGAATCTAAACATGCATTCTAGTTGGGTCGTTCAGACCCACTAAATGATTTTTCCAAATTTTGCAAACATTTTTCCTAAAAGATTCATGAAATTCCCTTTTCAGAAAGATATCACTTACAATTTTTTTGATACCAAATGAGTCAAGGGTGATTTTCAAATTTGGATAAACTTTGTCCCTCAAATGCTCTACCAGCAGCACAATCAATCTGAACTTGAAAATTTATTTCCCCTAAAAGTGACTTTTTGGGATAGTGAGAATATTTTTACATTTACCCTCATTGAGTTACATTTTTAATGGTGTCATGTCCACCCTCTAAAGCCTTTAAACCAATTTAGAATAAATTCGGGAAGTGGGATAGCGTGATGCTGCTGTCTGTCCCCTATTTTCAGTTATGGTCAAAATTAAGTTGTTTTCCCGAGCTTCATCTCGAGACATTTGAATGTCACCATGGCACCCCAATCAGCCTTGAGAACATGCTTTGACCTCCCACAAGCTCGTATCAAGGCACAAATATACTTTACATCTTTACAATCCTCATTCACAATAATTTCTTTTGCCAAAAATCATCGAAACGCTCACACATTTTCTAAATCACAAAGTTTTGTCAACTTAAGTTTTCCAACTCGACTTCTCTAAAGAGTGTCAGACGTGTCACTTTTGGGGATACTCTAACCCTAGCCTTTTGACGGGATACTCCAACCCTGCTTTTCAAAATTATCAAGGTTGAAAATCTTCCTTTGTCAAAATAATTTGTCATCTGTGGGGAAACTCTATCCCCGACCTTCTGAGGGGATACTCCAACCCCGCTTTTCAAATTGTTAAGATTTAAAAATCTTTCTTTGGCAAAATTATTTATCATCCACGAGGATACCCCAACCCCATCTTTTTGAGGGGATACTCCAACCCTGTCTTTCAACTACAATTAAATTTTTCTCTTTCTCGAACTTCCATGAATATGTTAAACAAACCTCGTTTAATCAAGAAACCTGGATACATCTTGAAAATTGTCGATTCGATTATTCTCAGATAATCGATGCCAATTGCGAGATAAATTCCAATAGTCAATTCCTTTTCTTTATCATTGCATTGAATGATCAATGTTATGTTACTTCATTTATTGCCTTACTAACATGATTTCTTTGTGATGATTATTTGGATTCATGTTTTCCAATCATTTCAAATAAAATTAAGGATAATATTCTATGTGGGTATCTCTCCAGTGCCTGAAGTGGAATATTTCATTTTTCAAAGTAAAATCCGAAGGTCATTTTTATTGAAAGTCTCTATATTTCCCATCTCTCCGGGGCATAATGAGATTAAATCTTTTTTATCAAAACCTGGATTTGTTTCTATAAAATTCATGCATTAAAAGGGGGTTATATTGAAATAGTGATGAGTTAAGACTGAAAGAATTGAAACCAAGATAAGACATAGTTAGTAAGGTACCGATTTCAGGCGTCATGAAAAGGTTCGCACCTTATCATGCATAACCAACTCTCGAACCCAAACGGTGAATCTTTGTACTACGTAGACCACGGGATCAATGTTTTGAGTTTTGTAACTCAAAACATAGGTTCAATAGGCATCTGATCTTGCCTAGCCTAAAATGATCGATGGCAACTCCATGCGTTGGCCATTTCGTGATGGTCATCCGGGACCAATAAGATGAGCGATTCATCTTATGGTCCCTTTCACTATATCATAAGTCGAGAATCCGTACATTCTTGTCCTCATCACATCGCGAAAGAAAAGTCCCGGTCAAGAAGATATTTCCAAGTCAAAAAAATATTTTAAGTCGTACACACCCATAGATCTACAAGGATCCACCCCAGGGTATGTTGCGACAACTTAGCGACTCCACTGAGGATGTATAGAGAGTTAGGCCGATAACTAGCCTTGCCTTGCTAGGTTCCCAGTTCTTTCCATCTTCTGTCATTATTTAAATATGACCCTTTTTTCGTGTTGTCAACTAATTTTTTGCTTGGCATGATTCTCAAGATTGTCTTATTTTCGAATAATCATCAGTTTAATAAAAATGGTAACACAGAAGTAAACAAAAAGGTTTGATCATTTCCTCGTCACAAAACCACGCACTTGCATGTGCATTACAGTCGTGCCAAACTCAATGGTGTGGTTATAACCCAATCATTAGGAGGAAGTGAGCTATCTGCCTTCGTGAGTAACCCTCCACATAGGCATGGCAATAACTTCCCGAATTTAAATGCCTATGTCTCTCGCGAGTAATCTTCCACATTGGCATAGGGAAATACATCCAACGGATCGAACCCATTTCGCCAAACCCATGATAGGTTTAGGATTGAGGTCCTTCAACTGTCCTTACCGGACAGAGAAGTGATTTGGACACCTATTTAGGCTTTGATCTAAACCTCATATAGTGAGCCCTATGAGCTAAACCATGTCAAACCATACCGGAATGCTGCTAAAATACCTGGAGAATAGGGTCACTTGCGGAAATATTCCTAACCTTTACTCTTAATTGCCATAATTATATAGGTGACAATGAGTATGCAATTGTCACCCACATCTACATTTTTATCATTTATCAAGGCATGTCATGGTGCCACCCAAATGATGACTAATCTTTGTCTAAATAAGTGATGATGAACAAAAACCATCATTCACAATGTCTTATAGTGTAAGCCGTTATGCTGTCCAAGTCTTGACTTAACGTGCATCCGCACTAGTGGTGATAAATGAATATTACTACTGGTCATTATTTTTCCATCAAAATAAGATATTACATCACCTCATAAAGGGTAGATTGCATCCTCGCATGTTGAAATACTGCTTGTTTCTCATCTCACCACCTTGGTTGAGATATGTTATGAATTTTTTTTGGTTCTGATGCTCTTAAATTCTTTATTTCTTTACATTTGTCTCCTATATGTTCCACTAACTTATTTTCCCTTCGTTTGTGTTTTGGTGCATGCATCATTTCATCATAACCATCATGACTATCATCATTTTGGAATAATTGTTCTGGTTTAGTGTTCAGCAAGGGGCATCATTTATGGAGCAACAACATATCTCCATTATCGAGTCCTTTGAAAATGTCAAAACATGGTCAAAAGGTCGCCAATGTCAAGATGGGGACATCTTAAAGCCTAACTACATCTCAAAATGCATGAAGAGGTTAAGATTGATTTTTGTCAGAATGATTGTCGGGAATTGAAGCATATTTAGGACAATTGGGACAGTAACATGAAAGAAGCCTTCACTAAAAAGTACAAGGATATAGATCTCTTACTTTGAGTTTAGTTGGATGATGGCTTGTTGTGAGTAGTGGCACAGTTCTAGAATCTGGCCTACCAATGTTTCACCTTTAACCAACAAGACTTAGTCCCCACCATTGATAAGTACACAGCCCTGCTCAATATAGAAAGGGCCAAGTCAGACTGGATTTACTGTAAGGTGCAACACCTCCTCCGTTCAAGAAAAGGTTGAGGCAAATGCTTGGAGTCACAAAAGCATGGGTTGACAGTCACGTTAAAGTAAAAGGGAGCAGCGAATACATCTCTTAGGCTAGCTTGAGAGAGGCAATGGTAAATCTTTCTGATCAAAAGAAAGCTCAAGATGTCTATGCTTTGGCAATCTACGGGCTCATTATATTCCCGAAGACTTTCGGTTATGTAGAGGTGGCAGTCATAGATTTTTTTTCTCGCCTATGTTGCAAACATTAACCCTGTTTCCACCATCATCGCCGAAACCATCTACGCCCTCAGCTTTTGTAAAAGAATGGGAACATAAAGGTTTATTCGGTGCGCCCTATTACTCCAGATATGGCTCCTAGGTCATCTTTATGTTAGGAAAGGGAGAGTCAGGCAAAATTTCTTCTTCAAGATCAGTCATCTTTCCACGGCACTAGAGGAAGAATGTCATTAAGATAAAACAAAAAAGCATTAGGTTGAGGAATTATGAAACGTCAAGGAGGAAAAAATAATATGGAGAGCCCCATGGGTGTTCCCTCAGTCGATTGTGTACAGGTATGGAGACTACACTTGTGTACCGCTCCTGGGATTATAAGGAAATACCAGTTATGCTCTCTATTGGTATTACGTCAGTTCAAGTGCTAACAATTCTTCCTGTTCTTCAAAGACTTGGGACATTGGGATTTTGTATACAAAGAACCCAATTATAAAGTGAAAGTCCAATTGGCTTTCCAAGCTTGGAAGAAGATCCATTGTATGGAAAGATACTAGAGAGGAAGCCCCACCATGCCTGGATACGAAGAATGGAGACTCCGTCGTATCAACAATCCATTACCACCACCCAACTTTGGGATACTGTAAATCTCAATAGAGGAACCACCTTTTGAGATTGAGCTACTTAGGAGGGAGTTTGAGTGAGAAAGGCATCCATTGCCATAAAAATCTCTTGACTTAAGGAGGAAAAGGGCTAGCTAGAGATGGATATCTATCTTAGGAGCGGTGAAATGGATCGAGTCATTAAAGAAAGGGATCGCTTCAAAGATGAACTTGAAAGCCTAACCAAGGATTATGTGACACTCCAAAAAGCTAACAAGTCTTGATGTATAGTCAAGACATCAGTCAAAGAGGAAGCAAAAGTTGCTACTCTTAATCGCGAGCTGAATCAGTAAAAGGAGGAAGTCAGAACCAGTAAAGAAAAATTCACGAGGGCACGTGCTTTTACTTTCACCTACCAACGAAGGAATCAAAGACTCAAGGCCCAAATGCGAGATGTAAGAGCCGCCAGGGTTGAAAATAAAGCCCTCACTCATAGAATCTAGGAGTTAGAATAGTCTCTTTAGGATAATCAAGGTCATATCAATCAACTAACAAGGGGTTCCAAGCAATGCGAACTAGATTGGCAAGCAAAAATCGACCGAGCACATTTGAACTACCAAGAACAACATCAACACCTCACTAAACAAGTCCAGATGGCTCAACGATAGGTGGATGACATGATTGAAGTAGCTCAGTTTATAAGGTGACACATCATACCTGTTGGAGATCGTGAGCAATGACTTTTGGATTTTCTTGATCGTGTGATTACATAATGTAATCACGTTAGATATTTTTAGATGTAATCATGTCGTAAAAGAAAAACCCTTTTGTGACTCTATGAATGATGTTATTGACGAAGCTGTTCCAAGAATCAATTGTCTCCAATGCATATGCACATTTAATTTCACCATTTTTCATTACACTTGCAACAGTCATTCATTATCTTAACTCGTTATTACATCATAAATGGTTATCAATAAATACGTTTTTAAATAAAAGTCTAACACGAGAATTGGGCCATAAAAGTGCACGGGATTCTGAGATTAATTAGGAACACGAAACCTTACATCACGCACCACTACAACACACGATGCCATAAGCAAATCATAGAGAGTGCATGAAGCTCGTATTGAGTGACTTGCGCTAATGGTTAAGGAATCACAAGACCAGATGCTTTGTCAGCAATACGAAATGCAAAATCAAATCGCAAAACTTATGGAACTAATGACCACCTCTATGAGAGAAAAAAGGCAAGCCAGCACTGCTGAAACAAGGAATGATCCTCCCAACGCTGAAAGTCCCCCTACCAAAAAATCCAAAACCTATCTAAGGGGAAACTAGACAAGAACAACGGCTTGCTCCTACACCTGCTGCTCAGGCTTAGCTAGTCATCTACCTTAATCCCATTGTGGTAGGTCAATCCTTACACTCAAGGGGTGAACGTAGGAGTCTCATTGGTCGATTCGATAAACCTTGACCATGAGAAACCAAAGAAAATAGAAGGTCAAAAGTCCACCATGACTACGAAAGAAGTGAACAAATTCTAGCTACTACAAAAATGCCTCCAAGCTATCGAGAGGAGTGACAAGTTTGGAGCTTTTGACACGTAATCGCTATCTTTGGTGTCCAACCCTGTCATTCCCTCGAAGTTCAAAGTCCCAGACTTTGAAAAGTTTAATGGAACCATCTACCCTTCTGTCCATGTCTGAATGTACCTATGAAAAATGGTCGGGTATGAGAAAGATGAAAAGATCCTTATACATTACTGCCAGCATAGCCTCATTAGGGCAGCAGCTCGGTGGTATATCGAGCTAGACAATGTGAAAATCCAATCATGGGCCAACTTGGCTAAGGCCTTTCTAAATCAATACTAGCACGTGTCAGATTGGGCATCAAATCAACTTTCCCTGATTAATTTTGAGAAGAGATCCATTGAAAGTTTTAAATAATATGCCTAAAAGTGGAAAGAGGAAGTAGCCCTAGTCCAGCCTCCCTTTACAGAAAAAGAGATGATAATCACTTTCATTCACATCTTACGCTCTCCTTATTACGAGAAGCTCCTAGGAAATGTCACCAAGAAATTCGTAGACCTAGTCCTCTCTGGAGAAATGATTGATGCAGCCATTAAGAGTGGTAGAATATCAACTGGGGAAATATCTGGATCAAGCAAGAAGCCTATTGCTAGTAAAAAGAAGGAAAGAGAAGCCAATGCCATAAGTTAGGTTAGCTCATCTCAACCAAAATAGCTTCAAATACCTGACCCTCACTTCCCAAGCATGTTGTATTCTCACCCTATCACTGTACCCCCTCAGCCAATTAACACCATAACCTACAACCTATCCTTTGTAATCCCATCTAACCTACCATAAAGCTACCCTTCACAAATTCACCAAAGTACCAATCGAGCAACCAATAATGCACCTTGCAATCAAGGTGCAAATCAACAAAGACAACATTTTGATCCCACCCCTATGACCTATAAGAAACTCTACCAGACCTTGCTCCAAATTCATTTGGTGGCCCCAATCTATGTCCCAAGAAAGAAGCCACCATACTCGCAATGGTACAACCCTAATGCCTACTGTGAATACCATGTTGGGGCAGCAAGGAATGACATTGAGAACTGCATATCTTTCAAACGAAATCTGCAAAATCTAATTAACTCAAAAGTCTTGTAATTCGAGATGAACCAGGGACCAAAAGTTGCCACCAATCCTTTACCAAACCACACTGAGCCAGCTGCAAACATGATCGACATCAAGAACAAATATGAAGCAGAGGCAAGTATAAAGGATGCAAGGATGCCAATGTTCTTGGTCTGGCAAGCATTGATTCAGGTCGGGTTGTTCAACGCAACAGAAAAATTGGAAGACAATCTTGACAACTTTTGTAACTTCCACATAGTTGTAGGTCATACCCTACAAACATGCAGGAAGTTTAGGTCCATGGTTCAAAGAATGATGAATGAAGGCCAGATAGAATTCTATCATGAAATCACACCTATTGCTGAATCTATCAATATGATAGGAGATGAAACCATGCAACCACCTTATGAGAGAAACTAACCCCTCATTCTTTATGGCAAGTTAAGTCCCAAGGTCAGTTCTTCGACACTTACACCAAAGTTACTTGTGGAAGTACCTAAACCATTCCTGTATAAAAGAAACAAAGTTGTCCCATGGAAATACAGAAATTAGGTAATAATGATCAGATAACTAACTCCCTCAATTGCTGCAATGGAACTATAAGGAGTTAGTCACCTAACCCATAGCGGTAGTTGGTAGACTGCCTTAGCTCAAGAAAAACATAAGGTTATGCATCTCCAAGCACAGTACCACTCAGGCCCAAACAAAGAATTACGAGCCCGAGAAAGTTAAGGAAGTAGTAAGTGAAAAAGAAGCCACGGAGTTTCTCAAGTTTATCAAGCACAGTGAATACTGCATTATAGACCAGTTAAGCAAACAACCCGCAAAGATTTATATGCTATCTCTGCTTCTTAATTCAAAGGTTTATCGAAATGCATTACTGAAGGTGTTAAATGAAGCATATGTGCCACTAGATATCTCTGTGGACAAATTGGATCGGCTAGTGAACAACATCATGGCTGATAATTATACCTCATTCACTAATAAAGAGATCCTACCCAGAGGCTGGGCAGTTATAAAGCTTTGCATATCACTACCCATTGCAAGAAATGCATTTTGCCTAAAGTGCTCATATTCAATGGGTCGGCCCTTAATGTCATGCCTATAACTATATTAAGCAAACTCCTTGTCGATCAATCTAACATCAAAAGTAGCCATACCATAGTCCAAGCTTTTAATGGAACATGTCATGGAGTAATTGAAAATATCACAATCTCCAGATAGGCCCATGTACATATGAAGTGGACTTTCAAGTTATGGATATTAATCTTTCTTACAATTGCCTATTAGGAAGGCCATCGATACACTCTACCGGAGCTGTCCCATCCTCTTTCCATCAGAAGCTCAAATTTGTGATAGATGACAAAGTAGTCACCATTAGAGCTGAAGAAGAAATGATCGCCACTGCTTTCACTGAAGATATTTACATAGAGCCTAATAAAGATGCATCGGAGTCATCCTTCCAATCCTTAAAGTCTGTTAATGCAACATTTATGGGAGAAGGATTGCCTATAGTTGAACCCTATCTATCAAAGAGTATCCACTCAGGTTTAAAAATGACCGTCGGCAAAGGTTCCTATGCTGGAAAATGGCTTAGCAAGAATCTGCAAGGGATGGCCTGAGCCCTACAAGTCACCATTCATGCCAACAAAAGAGGCTTAGGATTCAAGGCCAATGTGCACTCAAGAAAGCAGCAAAAAAAGAGGATCTGCAACTAGGAGATGACACGATCATTGGGTTGAGAGGGGGAATCGAAGCTGACAATGTTCCCGTCTCTCTATGAGATATTTCGTTTAGGAGGATGAATTGATCCAAGCCAACTAGAAGAGGAAAAGGCTAAAGATGTCCTGGTTATCTTAAACAGAGCACTTAACAACCTCTATCTCCAAGGTACCGAGCCATAAAATTCATGTCCTTCCACAAAGACATGATTTTGATGGTAGGTCATGACGAAAGCCCTTGTACTTTTCTTATCCCTTTCATGTAACATGAAGAAATGAAAACCTACCTGCCCTCGCTCAAAGACAGATAGGTGTCCAATGTAAGGGGCATTTTTTATTAAATGTTATCAATGAAATGACTTTTGCATATATCATTCCATATTGTGTATCATTTTGCATCCTTTTTATCTCCGTTGCTCTTTTGCCTTCCTTTTTATCCAAATCCCTTGGTTGTGTGTATGCCTTTTGCAATGTTTATTTCTTTACCTTTTTAGAGGTCCTAACGATAGTGATATGATGTGTTTAATGGGTTACTAAAGATCAATTTTGAACAGTCTATTTGCACTAGTAAAGTTGATCCTGAAGAGGATTTCGAAGAGAGCTCCATACCACCAGACCTTTTATGATTAGTTGGGTAAGAAGAGAAGCAGATTATGCCCTATAAAAACCTAGTGGAAGTAATAAATCTAGGTACTCAGGAGGATCGAAAGGAGGTTAAAATTGAAACCTTAATAAAGTCAACAACTAAGACCAAGCTAATAGACCTACTCTAGGAATACTGAGATGTATTCTCTTGGTCATATCAAGATATGCCAAGACTAGACACTAATATAGTGGTCCACAAGCTTCCCATCAAGCCTGGATGTAAACCAATTTGGCAAAAGTTAAGGAGGATAAAGCCAGAAAGGCTCCTCAAAATTAAAGAGGAAGTCAAGAAGCAGTTTGATGCAGGGTTTATCGAAGTAGCTAAGTATCCAGAATAGTTTGCCAATATAGTCCCAGTCCCAAAGAAAGATGTCAAAGTACGAATGTTTGTTGATTATCGAGATCTGAATAGAGCTAGTCCTAAGGATAACTTCCCACTACCCCTTATCGACACTTTGGTAGACAACACAGCCAAGAATTCTCTGTTTTCCTTCATGGATGGATTCTCAAGCTACAACCAAATCAAGATGGCACTGAAAAACATAGAGAAAACAACTTTCATAACCATGTGGGGGACATTTAACTATAATGTCATGCCCTTCGAACTCAAAAATGCTAAGGCAACCTATCAATGGGCCATGGTAGCCCTGTTCTATGACATGATGCACAAAGAAATTGAGGTTTATGTTGATGACATGATTGCCAAGTTAACGAAAGAGGATGAGCATATCATAGACCTTTAAAAACTTTTTGAACGACTACAAAAATTTCAACTCAAATTAAATCCTGCCAAGTATACCTTCAGAGTTACTTCGAGTAAGCTTCTAGGCTTTATAGTCAACAACAAAGGAATTAAAGTTGACCCAGACAAAAGTCAAAGCCATTCAAGATATGCCACCACCTCAAACCCAAAAGGAAGTGAAAAGCTTTTTTGGGAGACTGAACTACATTGCTAGATTTATATCCCAGCTCACTGACAAATGTGACCCCATCGTTAAGCTTTTTCACAAACAAAATCTGGGAGAGTGGAATGAGGCATGTCAAGAAGCCTTTGATAAAGTCAAACATTATCTATCAAACCCATCAGTGTTGGCACTGCTGGTGCCTGGTTAACTTTAATCCTTTACTTGGCAATCTTCAACAAGTCTATGGGTTGTGTGTTAGGGTAGCATGATGAGTCAAAAAAGAAGGAACAAGCAATCTACTACTTAAGTAAAAAGTTCACAGAATGCGAGTGCAATTACTCCGCAGTTGAGAAGTTATGTTGTGCTTTAGTGTGGACAACCAGAAGAATCAGGCAGTACATGCTGTATCACACCACATGGTTGATTGTAAGGCTTGATCTATCAAGTATCTATGTGAAGCCCCTACACTGTCAGGAAGGCTAACTAGATGGCAAGTCCAGCTTTCTGAATACAACATTGCCTATGTCAGTCAAAAGGCCATAAAGGGTAGTGCGATAGCTAACTTTTTGGCAAGTTGAGTGGCAAATGACTATGAACCCTTAAATTTTAACTTTCCAGATGAAGACTAATGTGCATTTCTGAAGACGAATATGCCTTCAACCAAGATCAATCCTAGAAGATTATTTTGATGGAGCATTAAACGCTCTAGGACATGGAATTGAGGTAATATTGATGTCACCCGATGGGAGTCATTATCCGTTCACAGCCAGGTTAAATTTTGACTGCACGAATAATATTGCAGAATATGAAACTTATGTCATGGGGCTTCAAGTAGCCATTGAGAGGAATGTCAAGATATTACAGGTGTTTGGTGATTCGGCTCTAGTAATCTACCAATTGATAGGGGAATGGCAAACTTATGATGCCAAGCTGATGCAGTATAGGAAGCTGATAACAGAGGTCAAGAAAAATTTGATAATATTAGTTTTTGACACTTACCTTAAGAAGAAAACCAAATAGCTAATGCTTTGCTACCTTGTCATCCATGTTTAAAGTCAACCAAAAGTCGATCGTTGCTCCTATCCAGATGAGCATCTACACAACTCTTGTTCATTGTCATAGTATCGAAAAAGAGAAGGATGGCCTACCGTGGTACTATGACATCCTTCGTTACATCAAGGATCAGCAATATCCCAAACATGCAACCGAGACTGATAAAAGGACTATCAGAAGGCTGGCTATGGGATTTGTTCTCGATAGAAAAATCTTATACAAAAAAAGTCATGATCAACTATTGCTCAAATGCGTTGACACTCCTGAAGCCAAAAAGATCCTAGAAGAAGTTCAGAAGGGATTTGTGGCACACAGGCTAATGGACATCGGATGGCCAAGCAAATCATGAAAGCGAGTTATTATTAGTTAACCCTCGAGAGAGACTACATTAATTACATCCGAAAATGCCATAAGTGTCAAATCTATGTGAACAAGATCAATGTCCCTCCAGTGCCACTTCACATCATTATGGCCCCATGGCCCTTCTCCATGTGGGGCTTGGACGTGATCGGGCCAATCACCCCTAAAGCTTTCAATGGGCATCATTTTCTCTTGGTAGCGATCGACTATTTCACTAAATGGGTAGAGGCTGCCTTGTATGCTAATGTCACTAGATCGACCGTCTATAAGTTTGTTAAGTGGGACATCATCTATAGATATGGCCTTTTGAACCAAATCATTAAACACAACGCAAGCAACTTAAACAATAAAATAATGCAAGTGGTCTATTCACAGTTCAAGATCCAGCATCATAATTCTGTCCCTTATCACCCAAAGATGAATGCGGCAGTCGAGGCAGCCAATAAAAACATTAAAAGAATAGTTGAGAAAATGGCTAAGACTTACAAAGACTGGCATAATAAGCTATTCTTTACACTTCATGCTTATCAAACCTCAGTTCGCACTTCCACAGGTGCTACCCCATTTTCTCTTGTCTATGGGATGGAAGCTCTATTGCCTATCAAAGTCGAGATCCTTTCTCTCAGAGTCTTGACGAAAACCAAACTTGAAGAAGCTGAATGGGTCAAGAACAAATACGACCAGCTCAACCTTATCGAGGAAAAATGCATGAAAGCCATCTACCATGGTTAAATGCATCAAAGACGCATGATCCGAGCCCACGACAATTTCACCTATGCAAATTGGTATTGAAAAAAATCCTCCTAATTAACAAAGATGCACAGGGTAAGTGGAACCCTAATTGGGAAAGACCGTATGTCATGAAGCAAGCCTTCTCCGGAGGGGCCCTAATCTTGTCAAAAATGGATGGCAATGTCTTGCCTAACCCAATCAACTTAGATTCTGTCAAGAAATACTACACGTAGAGGGCAAAAACCTGAAAAGGCATCCTTAAAAAAAAAGAGAAAACAAAAAAAAAAACAAAAGCAAAAAAGCAAACAACAAAAAAAAGAGCAAAAAAAAACAAAAAAAAAAAACAAAACAAAAAAATAAAAAAAAGAAAACAAAAAGGGGCCCAGATGAAAATCCAAAAAGGGCATCTAGGTAGCCAACCCATCTACATTTGAAAACCCACAAAGGCAACTTAAGAAGATCAATTTTGATGGGGCATAAACTGAGAGTACCTATAGGACAATGCAAAGCAATCCTAGAGATCTTCCGAAGATCAGCTCATACTAGTCACATTTATTGTTCGAGAAAGATCCTAAAAAGCATTTAAGGAACATCCATGTCATGATTGTCAGAAGCATCTTCCGCCCAAAAGATCATACTTCTTGCCACCGAATCACTTGTTTGTAAGATAGTATATCAAGTTGTATCTCTTTGTTGTCATGAATAAATATAGCCTTGTTTCTTTTAACCCCTATACAATTCACATTGCACTTGTCATTTAGTTGATAATGTTTGATAATCAACTGAAATATGCATCGGGATATCTTAATATTACATCAAAAGGAAAAGAAGAGCACAGGGAACTTTACTAATGCCTTAGTCGTCAAGATCATGCACTTTTAGCGTCCAAACACCAGCTCAGCATGACCATACACCAAAACATTTCTCCCTTTCACAAGCCACATCTCAAGAAAAAAAAACAACACTTTAAACTAACCAGAAATTGACCCATGCGTTCTATTAAAATCCTATTGGAACCAGAGACATCAACCTAATCAGTCAAACACTCTCCAAATTGTTGACAGTGCCTTTCAATTGTCAAGAAAATGATTGAGCCTCCTGAATCAAAAAATGCAATAATCCAAATTCTTGAGAATAGATTTTTTGTCGTATCCTAGTGAAGCTGGGACAACCTACAATCCCTATCAGGATTAGCAAAATTCTATCTATAGTCGCATTAAAGACAAATCGCCATCCTTATGAGAGTCTGAATAACGTACAAGGAGAACTACGGCTATCTCCAGTATTAGACTTCACATCATGCAATCATGATAGCATTCCACATCATGCATTCACATTACCATCATACATCATCATTTTTACAATATCACTCTAAGCTAGGTTTACTGAACCTCCAAGGAATTCCTGGTAAGTACTTTAAGCTTCGCAAACCAAGTGTCATTTAGGTAAGGTTCTCTTTTCCTTATCATCTTATGTCAAAACCCTTTTTATCAAGAAACTACTGTCAAAGGGCCAATGTCAAGAAATTGTTGTCCAGAAACATCATCAAAAACTTTTTTCATGAATATTCGTCAGAAGCTTTGTCAAGCATTTTGTCAAGAACTAGCGTCAAAACCCTTTCATCAGGAAATTTTGTCATAAACTTTTGTTAAGAAAAACTTTTATTAGAAGTTTTATAAAAAAAAATGTTGTCAGCACCTTTTCAAAGCCCACAAGTCAGTAGCAACCTTTTCAAAGCCTATAAATTAGTGGCACACCTTTTAAAGCCCACAAGTCAGTGGCACCTCTTTAAAGCCCACAAATCAATGGCACCTTTCTAAAAGCCCACAAATCAGATACACCCTTTTTAAAGCCTATAAGTTAGTGACACCTTTCCAAAAGCCCATAAGTCAGTGGCACCTTTCTAAAAGCCCATAAGTCAGTGGCACCCTTTTCAAAGCCCACAAGTCAGTTGCACCTTTCCAAAAGCCCACAAGTCAGTGGCACCCTTTTTAAAAGCCCACAAGTCAGTGGCACCCTTTTCTAAACCCACAAGTCAGTGGCACCCTTTTCAAAGCCCATAAGTCAGTGGCACCTTTTTAAAGCCCATAAAAGCCTATAAGTTAGTGGCACCTTTCCAAAAGCCCACAAGTTAGTGGAACCCTTTTCAAAGCCCACAAGTTAGTGGCACCCTTTTTAAAAACCCATAAGTCAGTGGCACCTTTTCAAAGCTTACAAGTCAGTGGCATCCTTTTCAAAGCCCACAAGTTAGTGGCACCTTTCTAAAAGCCCATAAGTTATGGCACCCTTTTCAAAACCCACAAGTCAATAGCACCTTTTTCAAAACCCATAAGTTAGTGGCACCTTTTCAAAGCCCACAAGTCAGTGGCATGGCACCTTTTCAAAGCCCACACAAGCTAGTGGCACCAAGTCTGTGTTAAAGCCCACATAAGTTGGTGGCACCCAAGTCTAAATCAAAGCCCGCACAAGTTGACAGCACTCAAATCAAAGCCCACATGAGCTAGTGGCACCCAAGTTTAAGTCAAAGCCTGCATAAGCTGGCAATACTCGAATCAAAGCCCACACAAGCTAATGGCACCCAAGTTTAAGTCAAAGCCTACACAAGCTGACAGCACCCATATCAAAAATCTACATTACTCTGCACCTGCCTAAGGGGGTCAAACCTTAGAAAACCTAACACCTTAGTAGGGAGGCAAACCCTACAAAATTCACTTAAACCTTTATCAGGATCGCTGCTAATACACTGCACTTGTCATAGCGAAGTTAATTACAATTTATTTCTTTACAGGTGTTTTGGAAGCGTCAGTCGACCCCAAACAAAATAGTATCTATTTGTTTTTGCCTTGTTCTTGATTCTCAGCAATGATCAAAGAGGGGCAGCTGTAGACACCTTATTTTGTCGAGGCTAATTTTTAGCAATCTAAAGCACAGACATGAAAATAGGCAAAAAAGTATTTTGAAGAGGTTAAGAAGGCCTAGTGATCATATCAAAGGTAAATTCAAAGATGTGGCATCAAATGACGTAGTTCAAGGTGTCCAGGGACAAAATATATGAGAAAATTCACAATTTTACTGGAATGTATCGATACATGGTTCTCATGTATCGATGCAATGCTCCAACAATCCAAAAATTTGAAATGTCCCCATTTATATTGATACAACATGGAGATATATCGATATATGAGCTTTTGTATCGATTTAGGACCTCATGTATTGATACTAGGCCATGCTAAGACCAAAACATGCATTCTTTAAAGAAATGTATCGATAGATACCAACATGTATAGATACAATGGTTCATAGTATTGATACAATGATCATTGTATCAACACAATGTTTATTGCATCAATACACTCAAGGTTTTTGGACCAAATGTATCGATACATTTTGGAATGTATCGATACATACAAGCCATTTTCCACAGTCCGGGCATTTTTATTCTTCCACCATTGATCCAAAACTCGAATTTAACTCTTTGCATCAAGAAAGATCAAAACCCATATCAAATTATGAATTTGGACTTTTGAATTAATCAAAACATTTTTTGAAGTTTAAATTGGATCAAAAAGGTCAATGTCACATGATCACCATACTTCTCCCTAGTTTGTTGACCAAGATCACCATCAGCCACCCTATTTGCTGGAAAATTATTTCAGCATTTAAACCAGCCACCCTATGTCTATCACATTGGCAGCAAGTTGCTCCCTACAGCCACCCTATAGCCACCAAGCTGACATCACTTTGTCCCTCATGAGAAATAACCAAAAACACCTCTAATCTGGCTCCAAATGCTGGTACAAATAGACCACTTTTATCTCGGCTAAAAGAGGTTAGATTCCAACTCATTTTTAGCTTTCAAAACACATTCCTACATCAAGAAAACCAAAATCTCGTAGCTCTTCACTCAACACCAAAAAATAGCCCTAAAACACTTATTCCCAACCACTACACATTATAAAATCACCCTTATCCATACCAAAACCAAAACCTCATTGTTTCTCTCTTTTTCTTGCTTATTAACAATAAGGAAAAAAGAAAAATTCAAGTTATCTCCGCTGCTCCATTTATTTGGCCAAAATTGAAGTCTTATTGGTATAACTTCCTACTTTATCACTTTCATTTTCTATTTTTTAGCACCTTTATCATTTTAGTGAGCTCTCCATGTTTCCATCACCCTCTTAGGATTATCATACATTATTGTGGCTTTTGGTTATGGTAGTTTAAGATTTGGATGCCTTAATGCCCCTTTGATGTGCAAAATGCCTTATTTCACCCTTATTAGTTTGATATCTCTTGCCTATGCATTTTATGCCATATCCATGCATCTTGTTATCCTTAATCCATGTATGAATCATTAGCCTAACATATTTCAAGCCTATTTATACATTTGCTTACATGAATCATTGTCATTTTTAGCATCCATAACATTTTCTTTTCAAAATGCATGACACTTTCTTTGTCTAGACCATTGGTAAAGTTAGTATCCCCATTCATGTTATGTGCCATCCCCTTGTATGTTTGTTGTCTTTCTTTTCTCAAAATGCATGTTTGATGGCTATCAAAAACTGATTTTCAAAACCCCCCTAAGCCAAGCATGTTATCCTCAACCAATGAGGACTAGCATGGATCTAGCATTTTCCTTAAAGTTAGCAAAAAAAATCTTGGGAAAAATTAAGTTTTCTAGATCTGGAATCTTGGTTAAATGAGCTTAAATCTTCTGATTTTCTAACAAAAATGGCCTTACACTCATTCCCTAAACATTCATGCCTTGTTTTTGAGTCAAAACCTTGAGTGGTATGATCAACGAACTATTTCATCATCCAAAATTACTTCGGGGATGTGCAAATGAGTTTGCAAGGCTCATGCCACTCGTTTTCTTCAATCATGAATGTTCAAATGTCAATGACTCGAGTTTCGACCCATAAACATAAAAAAAATAAGAAATATCCCTTACTTTACTTTGTCCCATGCTGGTAGCACAACTGTTGCCAATTGAAAAATCACTTTAAAACAATTTTTCATGAATTTTTTGATATTTTCCTCTCAAAGTGTGTTGAATTATCTTTAAAACGATGTCTTATTCACCCCCGGGTCATTCTAGATGACATAGTTATGATTTTTGAAATCTAAACTATCCAAAACCTCTAGAATCTAAACATGCATTTTGGTTGGGCCGCTTAAACCCACTAAACGATCTTTCCAAATTTTTTGAACATTTTTTCTAAAAGATTCATGAAATTCTCTTTTCAGAAAGGTATCACTTACAATTTTTTTGATACTAAATGAGATAGGGGTGATTTTTTAAATTTTGACACACCTTGTCCCTCATATGCTCTGCCAACAGCACAATCAATCTGAATTTGAAAATTTATTGCCCAGAAAGTGACTTTTTGGGTATTGGAAACATTTTTAGATTACCTTCATTGGGTTACCTTTCTAATGGTGTCATGTCCACCCTTTAAAGCCTTTAAACCAATTTAGAATAAATTCAGGAAGTGGGACAGCATGATGTTGTCCTCTATTTTCGGTTATGGTCAAAATTAAGTTGTTTTCCTGAGCTTCATCTCGAGACATTCGAATGTCACCATAGCACCTTGATCAACCTCGAGAATATGCTTTAACCTCCTATAAGCTCGTATCAAGGCATAAACATACTTTACATCTTTACCATCCTCATTCACAATAAATTCTTTTGCCAAAAATCATCAAAATGCTCACACATTTCCTAAATCACAAAGTTTTGTCAACTTAAGTTTTCCAACTCGACTTCTCTAAAGAGTGTCAGATGTGTCACTTTTGGGGATACTCCAACCCCGCTTGTCAAAATTGTCAAGATTGAAAAACCTTCCTTTGTTGATACTCCAACCCCACTTGTCAAAATTGTCAAGATTGAAAATTCTTCCTTTGTTAAAATGATTTGTCATCCATGGGGATTCTTTGAACCTGACCTTTTGAAGGGATACTCCAACCCCATTTTTCAAAGTGCTAAGATTTAAAAATCTTCCTTTGTGAAAATTATTTGTCATCCACAAGGATACTCCAACCTTATCTTTCAACTACAATTAAATTTTTCTTTTTCTCGGACTTCCAAGAATATGTTAAACAAAACTTGTTTAATCAAAAAACCCGGATACATCTCGAAAATTGTCGATTCGATTATTCTTAGATAATCGATGCCAATTACAAGATAAATTCCAATAGTCCATTCCTTTTCTTTATCATTGCATTGAATGATCTGTGTTATGTTACTTCATTTATTGCCTTACTAACATGATTTCTTTGTGATGATTATTTGCATTCATGTTTTCCAATCATTTCAAATAAAATTAAGAATAATATTCTACATGGGTATCTCTTCAGTGTCTAAAGTGGAATATTTCATTTTTCAAAGTAAAATCCAAAGATCATTTTTATTAAAAATCTCTATATTCCCCATCTTTCCATGGCGTATATGAGATTAAATCTTTTTCATCAAAACCTGGATTCGTATTTCTATAAAATTCATCATTAAAAGGGGGTTATATCAAAATAGTGACTAGTTAAGATCGAAAGAATCAAAATCGAAATAAAACATAGCTAGTAAGGTACCGATTTCGGGCCTCATGAAGAGGTTCATGCCTCATCGTGCATAACCAACTCTCGAACCTGAACAGTGAATCTTTGTACTACGTAGACCATGGGCTCGATGTTTTGAGTTTTGTAACTCAAAACATAGGTTTCAATAGGCATTCGGTCATGCCTAGCCTGGATGATCGATGGTGACTCCATGCATTGGCCATTTCCTGATGGTCATCCGGGACTAATAAGATAAGTGATTCATCTTATGGTCCCCTTCATTGTATCATAGGTCGAGAATCCATACATTCTTGTTCTCATCACATTGTGAAAGAAAAGTCCTCGTCAAGAAGACATTTCCAAGTCAAAAAAAATATTTTTAAGTCGTACGCACCCATAGATCCGCTAGGATCCACCCCGGGGTACATTGCGACAAGGCCAAACTTTATAGTATCGTCAATGTTGAAGATCTTATTTTGGTACTGGATTTGGTCTTTCTACCAAAATTTAAAATGCTCGAATTTGAGAAATGCAAGGGTACTACATTTCCTGAAGCGCACATTAAGAAGTTCATCTGCAAAATGGTTAGACATGCATAAAATAACAAGCTTCTTATCCATTACTTCAAGGTGAATCAACATTGTGATAGTATAGTAACCAGAACTGTACCCAAATTCAATGTTAGACCAATTTGGGAAATGTATTTTTGCAACAGTACAAATACATGCTTGAATGGGTACTAGATAGGCTAACTCTACAGAATATGGAGAAAAAGCCTACTGAATCTTTTAAAGAGTATGCACAAAGATGGAAAGACATCTCAAGTTCAACCCCCATTAGCTGAGAAAGAAATAGCTATATTGCTTGTAAATACTCTGCATCCTCTCTACTATGATAAGTTGGAGTGAATGTAACCAAGAACTTTGCTAACCTTGTTATATTAGGAGAAATGATTGAAACAATAATAAGGCAGGAAAAACTACAACTGGTGAATCTTCCTCCAGGAAAAAGATTAGGTTTAGTGAGAAAAAAAAAAAAAGAAACCCCATCCATTAACTATGTCAATTAGTCCTACCGTTATGCACCTTATTCTTATTACCAAAATCAAAGGCATAAAACATATTTTTTCAACACATCTCAAACCTATGCTCTATCAACTCCATAAACCTTTATTCTAAATCCTCCTTCTTAGAATTAGTTGACCCAATGTTAATCAAATAACGTAAAGATCTATGAACCTAGGCCTTGTTATGAGCCTCTTCTTTACTCTTATAAAGAGATATTTGATAACCTTCTTGAAACTCGACTAGTAGCCCTTATTTTTACCAAACCATATAAAGGTAATGTTCCTAGTTGGTATGACCTGGATGTACACTGTGAATATGACCTAGTAGTGTGTCACTTAATTGAAAGTTGTCTAGCTTTTAAGAAAAAGGTTCAGAGTCTTTTCAAAGTAGGTGCTTTTCAGTTTGATAATCCTTTAGGACCTAATGTTGTAGCAAATCTTTTGTCTAATCATTTTGAGCCCAGAATTAAAAAAAAGTGATTGGTGAAGATGAATGTTCGAAAAGTTAGAACTTCAATGAAAAAGTTTTGACTATCTTGACTAAAGGCAGAACCCTTGGCCTGAATAGCAGAAGTATTAGGAGCCAATCAAATCTTGGGGTTAACTTTTACATGTTTCACATGACTTTGGCACACTTTACAAGATTGTTTAAAGTTTTTAGGCATGATCCAAAGGATGATGGATAATGGCAAAGTTAAATTTTATGAGGGAACTGGTCAAGAAAAGTCAATCAATATGATTGATAAAGGGCCGTCACAAATATCTTATGGTGTTAGTTGCCCTCTCATTATCTACTGTAATAAGCTAAAGGCTTCTCTCTCTAAAACTAAAGATGCTCCTAGACTTATCATCAAAGTGCCCACACTTTTTCCATACAAGGATAATAAATAAATGCCATGGAAGTATGATGGTGGAGTAATAACCTTAAAAGTTGCTACAAGCCAACTAGCTACTGTTGAAATTGGTGAAGCTACTGCCAAAGCAAAATTAAAGGGACAAATGTCTGAAAAAGCCGTAGTTACTAAAGATGGCCTAGTAGAAGTTTAAAAATTGGTAAAGGAAAAAGAAGTTGCCAAATTTCTTAAATTTATAAAGCATAGTAAGTATAGCATTGTGGAGCAGTTGAAACAAAAACATGCCAAAATCTCTCCACTAGCTTTATTAGAAGTTTAAGAACCCGTGAAGGAAAAAAAGCATTCAAATTTCTTAAATTTATGAAACATAATGAGTACATTATTGTGGGGCTATTGAAATAATAATCCACCAAAATCTCTCTACTAACTCTACTGCTTGGTTAGGAGCCGTATCGAAATGCTCTGTTAAAAGTACTTAATTAGGCATATGTTCCTCAAGATATACTATAAACAACTTGATTGCTTGGTAAATAATATTGTTATTGACAATTTTGTTCATTCAGCGATGATGAAATCCCTTCAGGAAAGACTACTTCAACAAAACCCTTCATATAACAATAAATTGCAATGGCATCATATTACCTAAGGTCCTTATTAATAATGGATCAGCTTTTAACATGATGCCATTAATCACTTTACCTTGCTTGCTAGTCAACGCTAGCCAGATTAAACACACCCAGATAGTTGCCATGGCATTTGATAGAATAAAAAGAGAAATCAAAAGAACCATTTTAATTACTTTAAACATCAATCCATGCCCATTCGAAGTAGAGTTTCATGTTATAGATATTATCCCAACATAAAACTGTTTATTGGGACAACCATGGATCCATTCTACCGATGCTTTACCATTATCACTTTATGAAAAAATAAAATTTATAATTGATGAAAAAATGGTGAGCGTATCTAGAAAGAAGGATATTATAGCCATGACATCTACTGAAGCCCTTTATGTTGAAATAGATGCCAAAGCTGAAGAGTGTTCCTTCAAAGACTTTAAAATTGTTAATACTACCTTTGTTATAGAAGGTTCTTTAATCTTGAAGCTAAAATCTCAAAGAGCACCCATATAGGCCTTAAGCTCACAGTCAGGAAAGACACTCGAGCTGGAAAAAGCCTTAGAAAATATTTACAAGGGATAAGTTGATCCATCAATGTAATTGGCAAAAAAGACAAATATAGAGTGGGTTTTATCCCAAATGGAACCAGAAAAAGAAATTTAAGAATAGATCTCAAGGAACAAAGCTAACCTAGGACGTCGAGCAAGAGTTGAGCCAGAAGTTAGCCATTTTAACCCTATTGAAGGAAATATTCTACTATTGAGGGGTTATCAATCTAGAATCTGAAGGAAAAAAAACCAAAAATGTCATATTGATGATTAACAAGGCCTTTGAAAAGTGTCAAGTGGCCACCATTAGGTAAAATGGTGAGAAGCCAAATGATGACCATAGAATCTACCTGTGTCCTCTTGGATACGTTAAGAGGAATTAGACTATTACTTAAAAAACTATTATGTTTAGGCCAGTTTCAAAGTAGTTCCAAGAACTCATTTTGACATCTAAGGATACTTTTTCCAAAAAAAACTTAAAATTATATCATCATTTTCAGAAATGAAATTCATATAACATTTTTGCGTATATTTAATTTTTGTCATACCAATATTCTCTTTTCTTTTTACATACACATACATGAATCACCCCATATTTTTATTTGCCTATTCTTGTTTCTATTTTACTTTTACAAATTTCTCGATAAAAAAGAAGCGGATGATCTCATTTAGGATTCAAAAGTCAACTTTGAATAGGCTATTTACTTCTAAAAGGTCAATTTTAAAAAGGATGTCAATGATTATACTTTGCTTCCCAATCTACTAAAAATAATTGAGCAAGAGGATAAATGAATAATGACCCATGAGTAAGCCACAAAGGCAATAAACTTAAGTGATAATGAGGATGGTAGAAAGAAGATCAAAGTAGGGACTGCTTTCATGCCGCTACCAGAAAAGAGTTGATAGGTTTGCTTTAGGAATTTGGAAATGTCTCTGCATTGTCCTACTAAGACATGCTATGCCTAGATATAAAGATCATGGTCCATAAATTGCCTTTGAAACCAGGATAAATATTGGTTTAGTAGAAGTTAAGAATGATGAAACCGAAAATGCTTCTAAAGATTAAAGAAAATAAAGAAACAATTTAAGGTTGATTTCTCTAGGTGGCAAAATACCTGAAGTGGGTTACCAATACCATCCTGATTCTTAAAAAGATGGGAAAGTCAAAATGTGTATAGATTATCAAGATTTAAATCAAGCAAGTCCAAAGATAATTTTCCTCGTCCTCATATTGATGCTCTAGTTGACAACACTGCAAAGAGCTATCTATTTTCTTTCATGGATGGATTTTTTAGGTATAACCATATAAAAATGGCATTATAAGACATAAAAAATACCACATTTTCCATAATGTGGGGCATTTTTATATGGTGATGCTATTTGGATTGAAAAATGTTGGGGTAACCTACCAAAGGGTAATGGTTATTCTTTTCCATGATATAATGCATAGAGAAATTAAAGTACACGAGGATGACATGATTATCAACTTGCCCTAAGAGTAGAGGCATGTCACAAATTTGCAAAAATTGTTTAAAGGGGTGAGAAAGTATCAAGAAGCTAAATCTAAAAAAATGTACCTTTGGCGCAAGATTAGGGAAGTTATTGGGCTTCATTATAAGTGAAAAAGCGATTAAGGTTGACCCTAATAAGATTAGAGCCAGTTAGGAGTTACCATCTTCGTGCATGCAAAAAGAAGTAAGAAGTTTCCTCAAGAGATTGAATTACATTGCCTGGTTTATTTCCTAGCTTAGGGACAAATATGATCCAAATTTTCAGCTTATTTGGAAGCATGATCTGACTAAATGGGATGAACATTACCAAATGGCATTAAAAAATTGAAACATTATTTCTCAAATTCACCTGCTTTCTTACCATTAGTTCTGGGGTGAACCATCATATTATACCTCATGATGTTTGAGAGGTTAATGGGATGTGTTAGGGCAACAAAACAAAACCAAAAAAAAAAGAAAAGGCAATTTATTACCTTTGTAAAATGATTCTCGGATATAAGATAAATTAATCCTAAACAGAAAAGATATCTCATGCCCTGGTTTAGACTATAAAATGGCTCAGGCAATGTATGTTGTATCATACCAAGTGGATGATCAAATAAACGGAGACAATCAAGTACCTTTCTGAAGCAACAGTGTTATCAGGACGAATGGTTAGGCAGCAAGTCTTATTATCAGAATATGATATAGACTATGTGAGTCAAAAGGCCATAAAAGGAAGTGCCATTTCTAAATTTCTAATAGGTCGAGCACTCAATAATTATTAGCCTTTACACTTGGATTTCTCTAATGAGAATCTGATAAATATCTTTATTGAAAAGGAAGTAAAATAGGTCGAGGATTCAATATGGAAGATGTATTTTGATAAGGCTTCAAATGCTCTGGACCAAGAAATTAGGGCAATCTTGATATCCCTGTAAGAAGACTATTATCCTTTCACTGTAAATTAGATTCGATTATATGAATAATATGGCAAAATATGAGCCATGCATCATACAACTTCGCTCAGCCATAGAAAGGAAAGCTTGATCGTTGAAATTTCATGAAGATTCAACCTAGGTAATCTTTCAACTACCTAGTTAATGGGAAACTCAAGATTTAAGGCTGCTATAATATAAAAAGTTTATTCTAGAATTCCTAAAGGAGTCTGAGAAAGTGGACTTCATCCATTTGTCCCGGGATGATAATCAAATGGTAGATACTGTAGCCACTTTTGCCTTAATGTTCAAAGTAAATGAAGGGAAAAGTAATCTTCATTTAGATGAGCATATATGAATCTTTTCTACATTGTCATAACGTTAAAGTAGAAACGAACAGTGATCCGTGGTATTATGACATCAAAAGATATATCAAGGATCATGTGTACTTGAACAATGCCTCTGACAATAAAAAATTAATGTTGAGGGGGTTAGCAATAAGATTTATTCTAGATAGTAAAATTCTCCATAAGAAAAGTTATGATTAGGCATTACTGAGATGTATGGATGCTTTTGAAGCATAGAAAATCTTAGAGGAAGTACACAAAGGGGTCTATGGAATTCATGCCAATAGACGCAAAATGGCAAGGTAAACCATAAGGCTGGGCTACTTTTGGATGATTATGGAAGGTTATTGTGTTAAATATAGAAAATGCCATAAGTGTCAAGTTTATCCTAACAAGATCCATGTTCCACCTTCACCATTGCACGTTATAACCACAGCATGCCCCTTCTCCATATAGGGCATGGATGTTATTACATTAGTTACCCCTATAACTTTAAACTATCACTGTTTCATCTTAATGGCTTTAGATTACTTCACCAAATGGGCTGAAGCAGTTTGCTATTCAAATGTAACAAGATCAATGCTGATAAAATTCTTGAAGACTGCGTTATTTATTAATTTGAGATCCCTAAAAGAATTATAATAGATAAAGCCTTTAATTTGAATAATAAACTGATGATAGAAGTGTGCACCCATTTCAAAATCTTATATTATAATTTGGTGACATACTATCTAATGATAAATGAAGTGGTAGAAGTAGCTAATAAAAATGTCAAGAGGATTATGGTGAAGTTGGTAGAGACCTACAATCACTTATCGAACTTCAACTGGAACTTTGAATGAAGCAATGCCTTATTCGTTGGTCTATGACACAGAGGCTATCTTACCAATTGAAGTTGAAATCGCTTCATTCTAAGTACTGATAGAGACTAAATTGGAAAAAAGTTAAATAGGTTAAGGATCGATATGAACAGTTAAATTTCATTAAAAAAAAAGGCTGAAAGCTATTCAGCATTAGCGAATGTACCAAAAAAAATGATGAGAACCCGCAACAAGAAGCTCCATCCAAGGCAATTTCATGAAGGCATGTTGGTACTAAAAAAAATCCTCCTTGGCTAAAAGGATCCATGCAGCAAATGGGCACCAAATTGGGAAGGCCCTTATATGGTTCAAAAAGCATTTTTTGAAGAAGCATTGAGTTTGGCAAAAATGGATGGGGACACTTTACCTAATCCTATCAATGTTGACAATGAAAAGAAATATTATGCCTAGAAGGCAACATTATTTTGAAGAAAAAAAAGAAAAAGTGAAATAAAACAAAAAAATAAAATAAAAAATAAAAAATGCAACAAAAAAAGAAAAAAATTGGATGAAAACCCAAAAATGCATCCGAACAAAGGCAATATAAAGGGGAGGTTTCAAGTTGAAAACTTGAAAAAGGTAGCTCAAGCATTTAAGAAAGAAATGAACAAATCATAATTTGCTAAAAAGATAAGGCTAGAGAAAGAAAGCATGGTATGGTTAGAAGCATTCTCTAAAGATAGATTTTCGCAAAAGTAAACATCTTGTTCAGGAGAGATCTTTAAAAAATTGATTAAAAGATTTTGTTTATCTGAATAATATCCAAATTTCTTCTATACCTCACATTTTCTATTATTTTTATTAAAAAGCCAATATCATATCTTCTTCCCATATTGTATCTTCTTCCCTTGTTGAAATACAAATACATATCTTTATTCATACCTTTGTTAGATTACTTTTTAATGATGCTAATATTTTTATTAAACAATGATTAACAGTTTAAGAAAATGGAAATGAAATTGCAATACTTTGGAATGAGGTTAAAAATTATAGGGACTTTAGTTAATATTTCAAATCTTTTGGACACTCTAGGAAGGACCAGGGTGGACAGATAACATTTTCGAATATTTGGGATACATAGTTAAAAAAATCCTAATGAAAAAAAATTAGATGATTTTCCCAGAAGAAAAATCGAGGATATGTACAGTTTTCCCCTTGTCAGAAGAAAATGGAGTACCCATAACATTTTTCTGAAAATGCCTTTGACTCTAATATTGGAGTAGGCTCATTTTGTCCACAACATTTTTTTAAGATGCCTTTAACTTCAAGTTTAGATGTAGGTTCCTTTTAGTATGCACAACATTTTTTAAAGATGCCTTTGACTCTAAGTCAAACACAGGTTCCTTTTGTCAAAAGAAAAAGGAATATCCATAACATTTTCTGAAAATGCCTTTGACTTTACTTTCAAACACAAGTTTTATTTACCAAAAGAAAAGGGAATTTCCTTAACATTTTTAAACACACCATTAACTCCAAGTTCATGCACAGGTTCCCCTTGCCAAAAAAGAATAGAATATCCACAACATTTTTTGAAGATGCCTTTGACTCTAAGTTTAGGCACGAGTTCCTTTTACCACAAGAAACAGGGAAATATCCATAACATTTTCTGAAGATGCCTTCGACTCTAAGTTTAGGCATAAGTTCCCTTTGCCAGAAAAAATAGGGGAAATATCCATAACATTTTTTGAAGATGCTTCCAACTTCAAGAAAAGGTGTAGGCCCACCTCACAAAATGTGAGAAAAAAGATATTTACAATTTTTCTAAAAGTACCTTTAACTCTAAGTTTAGGTTGAATTAGAGTTATCCATAATGAAACCCATGAATCAAAAAGTAAACTCATGAAAAGACATCATATGCATCTTTCATACACGTTCATTTGTGTTTAATAATTTTTAGATTAAAAGTTGAGCATGATATTAGAAAAGCTACTCCGTGTGCCAATTTTTTCAAGATTGAAAGGTAAGTCTCAAATCCTTTCAAAGATTTTGAATATCAGACATTATTATTTTTGTTGACTATCATGGTTCTGCCTTGGTCAACCTTTTGTGACTTAGGTTTTGCTCTGGTTAATCTTTTTCGACTCAGGTTTCGCCCTGGTCAAACAATTTTGACTTAGGTTTCACCTTAGTTATACCCTTGGTTGACTATTATGGCTTTGCCCTTGTCAAACCATTTTTTGATTTAGGCTTTACCCTAGTCACCCTTTAGTTGACTAGTATGGTTCTGCCCTGGTCAACCCATTCGACCTAGGTTTCGTTTTAGTCACCTTAATTAACTACATGGTTCCACCCTGGTTAGCTCATTAGACTTAGGTTTTGCCCTAGTCACCCTTAGATGACTATCATGGTTTTACCCTAGTCAACCCTTTTGGGCTTAGATTCTACCTTGGTCATACCCAAATTAACTAGTATGGTTTCGTCCCAATCAACTTTTTTGACTTAGGTTCCGCCCTAATCAAACCCTTAGGTTTCATCCTGGTCACTTTCATTGGCTGTCACGGTTTCATCCTGGTCAGCCTTCTAGACTTAGGTTTTACCTAAATCACTTTCATTGATTGTCATGTTTTGTCCCAGTCAACTCTTTAGACTTAGATGTCACCTTAATTATCATATCAACTAAAGGTTTTGCCTTTGGTTAAATGCACATTTTTAGTTTAGTTATTTTCCAAAGACTTTATGGTTCAGACGAAATTGTGTCCATTTGGACTTTACCCTAATCTTGATTCTCAGCAATGCTAAATAGGGACAGCTGTAGACACCTAATTTCTTTTGAGCCTTTTTTTTATAGTCTTAGATATCTAAGAATGAGAACTTAATAGCCACCCTAGTAGAGTTGACCTCTTTTAGGTAGATTGGGCATTTTCAAGACCTTTTTTATCGTACTTAATTGACTACATGTGCACATGACAAGAAAATGCAATTTCCAAGTTGTAGATAACAAATGTCAGATAAAAAAAAGAATACTTAAGAGAAAAAATAGTTTTTAAATATTTTCTTTTCAAATTTTAAAATTTATTTTTGCGGATGATATTATGGTCAAATTTCATATTTTCAAGGATTTTTCAGACTTTTTCATGAAATTTTGACAGTTGACAATCGAATATTTTATCGACACTTATGTAGTATTAGCACCAAAAAATTGGATTTTAAATTAATTCTTTGAAATTTCAAAATTCATTTTTGTAAATAATATTCTGGTTAAATTTTCTATTTTTAGATATTTTTGATATTGTTTCATAAAATTTGGCAAGTTAACCGTCATATATTTTTCTTGATACCTATCTAGTATTTATGCCAGACTCATCTCAAAAAAAAATTAAAGTATTCAAGAAAAAATATGTATTGGCATTTTATACCATGAGGTGTTAGATTGTTAATTTTAATATTTAATTTTGAAATTTTCACTTTACTGCGAATATTCTATTATTAAATTTTTTTCGATAAAATCTACTATGGATTTCAAATTTTCATCTTTATTATTTTGTAAATTAATGTAAATTAATATTTTGAATAGCATGTTTAATTAAACTCATTTTTGTAAATATTTGAATTGAAATTTTCCCGTCTCTAAAATACGAATATTTTTTATCTGTGAAATTTTTTCCATAAAATTTTTCAAATTTTAAAGTTGTAAAATTTTTTATGTATTTCAATAAAATATTTTGGATGTAAATTTTTAAACTTTTGATTCATTTTTAAACAGTTTTTGCTCGTAATTTTTTATAAGTTTAAAATTTTTAATTATTTTTTTCTCTCCCCAAAAATTTATTTTAATTTTTTGGGCCAAAAATGTTCATATCAATGTTTAATTGAGCCTCCTACATGATTAAATTTGTAACTGAATTTATCATGTAGAATATTTTTTGAATTTATAAGTTTTAATTTCTTACAATTTAGTCCTTCTGCCTTATTTTTTGCTTATTTTTCATAAAATATACAATTAACATTTTATTTTTTCACATTTTCCAAAATTCATGAATAATTATATATAATTTTAAAATTTTATAATTTAATTATATGAGAATTAATTTAATTGGGATTGAATTTTATCATTCAAAGTTAATATCATCAAAATAATCCTAGAGCATAGGCATTAACCCACATGACTCACCCTTTTGGTTGTTGACTAACATTTTTTCATTAATTTATAGTGACATGAACATTTATTAGGCATTAATTATATATTATATATTATATATTAAAATTTAAAAAATAAATACAAATGAAAGGAAATTTCAAGGAAAGGGGTTTTATCCTACCTTGGCCGAATTCCTTCCCCTATAAATAGGGAAGAGATCCTTCAAGTTAGAAACTAATAGTTTTCTAAATAAAATAGCTAAAAACTTTTTAAGAAATCAAGTTTTCATACTTTAAAGATAGAAATTCTTATAAAATTCTGAGTTTTTGTTTATTTCATTCATTTTTCTTCTTTTAGTGAGGCAAAATCATGCTTGAGCTCATGGATTTTGTTCATGTTGAAAGGCAAAGTATGATGGCTATGAAGAATTTTCTTTATTTTAGTTGTTATGTTTAATTTTTTTTCCTAATAATAGCTTGATTTTCTTCATATATATATATATATATATAT
>JBBYHK010505674.1:0-32360 GCA_038382065.1 Adansonia grandidieri | reverse complement strand
TTTATTTTAGTTGTTATGTTTAATTTTTTTTCCTAATAATAGCTTGATTTTCTTCATATATATATATATATATATATATATATATGCTCATATTGTCACTATTTTTCTTGGCATTTTTATGTTAATATGTTAATAAACATGTTTATATGTTTGTTTTTTTTATGATTTTATTTTTGTATCTAAGCTTGGTGATGGTTATTTATATTGATATTCATAAAGTTGTGTTGGAAAATTTTGATGGATATATATTTTTTATTTTGGCCAAAATGCATGATGGCCTTGATTTAATTTTATTTGTTATTTTTATGATGATTTATGTTATTTTGTGATTTTTGAAAGTTGTAGAGAGTAAAAAAAATATAATTTTTTTTCAAAATTTTAAAGCATTGGATAGGTAGTTCCAAGCTTGATTGTATCTATGCAAGTAGGAATTGGTGAATTTTTTATGATTTTAGTATTATTTCTAATTATTTGAAATATAAGGACTAGGTGTAAAAATTGAAAAGAATTTAGGTCTTCCAAGCTTGGTCGAAACCTTTATATACCCTAAATATGTGTTTTATGCATTTTTGTCATGTTAAAATAATTTTTTTAGATTTTTAGGGTCCTTTTGTAATTTTAAAAAGTTTAGGAACCAATTTGCGAAAATAGAAAAAATTATTTTAAAGCTATATGTGTTTGGTCGAATGCTTATTGTGACTTTTAGTATGATTTCCATGATTTTTATGATGTGTTTAATGTTTATATGTGATTTTATTTCATGAAGGGACTAAATAGAAAAATAAAAAAGTTTAGAGTCTATTAGGCAAACCCTAGCATTTGTGGTCAATATGGTTATTTCACATATCAAATTTCCCAATTAAAGCATTTTGGTCATTTTAGAGTGTTTTTAGCATTCTTTTGGTTCTTTGATGGAGTGTAAAATGTATTAAAACCTTTTGTATTCTTCTAGTTCTTCGATGGGATACAAAATGTAATTTTCAAAATTTAGGGACCATTTAGGAAAACCTTGCATTTTAGGGTCAACATAGTTTTTTCTCATATCCATTTATCCATTTAGGTTATTTTGACCATTTAAAACCATTTCTAACATTTTGAGTTATTTTCGGGTTAAAATATAATTTTTGAAAAATTTAGAGGCTTAATTGCAATTTTTGCTTTTTAGGTCACATTTAATATTCTAATTACCCCTTTAGGGTAAAATTACTTTATTTATTACTTTTAGGTTCTTTAAGGTTACCAAGATGCTTTAAGACAAAAATAGTCCTAAGGGGCATTTTAGTAATTTTCCTTAAAACTAAGGCATATGTGGTCACCGAGATTTTTTCATGACAAAGGTGAGCATTAGGTTTAGGTTCATCTTTTATGATCATTTTTAAGTCATTTAGGGTTATGAGATACTTTCGTGTCAAAACTATACCATAGAGGCATTTTATTAATTTTTACTTAAAATTCGATCCTTAAAGTTACTAGGATTATTACAAGTCGAAGGTACTTTAGAGAACATTTTGGTCTTTTTGACCAAGTTAGTCTTGGGATAAGTTTTTTTATTATTCCTGATAAAATCAAAATTTATAAAATTTAAGGCAATGTCTCTAAGCTAAAATAGTACATGAAATTTCTCCCAGAATATAAGTAGGGTTTTATGGATTCTTTTAAAAACGAGATATCCTTTTTTAAAAGAAATTCAGGACTTTTCAATTTTTGTAAAATGAAACCTTTTATATTCCTTCGGCTAGTGGGATACAATAGAGAATGATAAAAAACTTTCATGTTCGTCCTATACTTTGGAAAGGTGCGAAAGATTTTTGATTTTTGAAAATATTAAAAACCCGATTTTCTCTAACAGAATAATGAATTTAAAAATTTGAAAAATTTTGATAAATGGGAATCATAATTAAATATCGGATATGGAATCAAATAAAAATCCATAAGTTAACTCGTAATCAATAAGGTACCAATTTTTGAGCATCATGAGAAGGATCGATCCTTGCTCATGATAGTAACCAACTTCGAACCCTTTTTTGTGATCCTTGGTTTTTTCACAAATCTCAAAGTTTGTTTTTATGAGTTTCGTAACCCTAAAAATATAAACTTCGACAGATTTCTAATCTAACCTGGATAAAATAGATTGGTAGTAACTCTGTAATAAATAGTCATTTTGTAATGATTATTTGGAGTTAAGTCAAGTGAGTGATTCATATTGAGAACTTAGTCCCAAAACATGAAAAATAAAAAATAATATTAATAATGAAATAGGACCCTAAAAAATAAAAGAATAATAGATGGAGATTTATATAGGAACGAGGGGTGCACTCACTCTTTAAGTCCAGCTAGTCAGGATTCGTATCTCAACCATGCTGCGACACTCTAAGGGGAACATTAGTAGAGGATGTAACTGATGGATCGCCTACAAGATTGTTGTTTAGGCCACCAAGGATTGAAGAATCAAAAATAACTTTCTTAGGTGGAGGAAGATCGTATTGATCATCCTTTGCCTTATGCTTGCTTGAAACTTACCCTTAAGCCCAGCAGACTGTTTAGCGTTGCATTCAGCCAAGTCAGCATGAATAGTAGCATCCATACAAGAAAACAATTACAATTTAAGTTAGGAAGGAATAAGTTATGTTAATAGGATATGCCATCAATATATACCTTTAATAGAAAAACAACAGATGCCCCTCATCATACTGTTTAGACTCACATTTAGCCACAATAAGACAAATAACATCATCTATCTGTATAGGAAAACAATTATAACTTAAGTTAGGGGGAGTTAGTTATGTCAACAGGATATGCCATTAGTATATACCTTTTAAGAAAATAATAACAGATGTCCCTTTAGACATGCCTCAACCAATGGATGACTAAGGATACTCTCCCTCGCTACCTTAGTAGGATTAACACTTAACCTATTGGTGACCACCCAAGTGTCAATGAACAACCCGAGCAATTCATCCAAGTTGACCACATCAACAGGCTATCCACTAGTAAAACTAGACTCCACATACATATCACATTCAATTAAGAACATAAGAAAATATCAACTACATATGAAAAGTAACAGCATAATTGAAGCTTAGCCACATGAGGAGACATGCCGACGTTTCTTCTAACTATGAGGCAGGTAGCATCTTTAGAGATATAAGAACCATCAATGCTAAGGCAATGTTGTTGGATCTTTTGAAGAGTCAAATATTCTTGACACTTGAACTGATGACTAGTGAAAAACTATATTTGCTATGCCTTCAATTTTGTAAGGGGCGCCCTTAGGTTATGCATGGGAGAGCAAAGGTTCGATTTACTGAAAAACCCCATTCTACATTCGCCTATTTGTGAATTAAAAAGAACTAATTGTTTGTCACAGAGTCATTGGAATGAATATCCATTATCATATTTTTCTGTTAGATTGCAAGAAATACCAGCAATTATCCTGGTTCTTCAAGGAGAACAAGTGTTTCACCACTTAAATAAAAGGAACCTAATTCTTTTCTTCGTAGACAATGAAATATGTCACCAATATCTCCCAAGCATATGGCTTTATCTGATTTGGAGATATCCCTTAGCAATTTAACAGTTCATAAAAGAATGGCTCCAAATGTGGGTTAAAGCCTTTTTCGAAAATGTACAGGTAAAATAAGATACTATCTTCCTCTTGGTGGTTATTGATCACCAGAATATGGGATTTGACACCTTGTACTGCCCAAAGTTGAACCTTCCATCTGCAAGCCATTTCTTAATAGTTGCCATGTTACTAACATGATTGTATGCATTAGCTAGACTAGTGTCTATCAGCCCTAAAATGGTTGGGATATCTTTACCCATTTTTTCCTTCATGAAGACATTGCTTGAAATTTGGAGAATCATTAGACTATTCACTCCCCCGACCAATGTCAAACTATGTTCCATTTTCATAGGAACGGTCACTTTTTCTTCTAAAATAGGTCAACCACTAGACTCGTCGACATTAGAGCTCACCATCTTAGACAAACATCTATGCATTTCTCTACTGCTACCCTCTAATCAACCTTGTCTACTAATCGACTTTAAGAGCAAAAGCCGTCGAGAAATGACCATTCACCCAACACACCTCAATGCACAAGAATGAAAAATAATGGATTTAAAAGGGGAAAATCAATGAAATCTTACCTAAGAATAGCTTTTCAAAAATGCAATGATAGGAAAAACACCAATAAAGCATAGAACTCAGATGGCCTTGCTGTGCTAGGAGAATCATGATACTAGAGTAAGAATACAAAGAATGCAGAAGAATTAACGCATAGTTCAAAACACAAGGAACTCCTATTGTGAAAGAAAAAGTACAGGAAAAAACAAAGAAAAATGCAAAAACCTATGCTCTTGATGAAGAAGAAAATAAAGAGATAGATTACGCCATAAGTAATTGATGCTATATATACCATCAAGCATCAAGCTGGAAAACCATCAACACATGTTAAATGTTGATTGAAGCAATGTAGCTATACCATTATTGTACTAATTTTACCTGCATTCGTTACAAAATTCACATATTAAAATAAAATAAAAATAAATGAAAATAGCAATAAATAACCACATTACTAAGTCTTAATAAAGCTTGTGAATGGTCACTTTATAACCATCCACATCTTTAGGGGCAATTGTTATACCCTTATGTATACATATATAGCTAACCACCCAAAGGTATGATAATCCTTAATAATTAATGATACAGTCAAAGTCGTGCTTATCTACGAAGGTTGGGATCCCAAATAAGTTCAATTTTCACTATACTCTATCTCTATAGAGTCCCAGATAAGTTGTAGTAGTTGTCTAAGCCTACATAAGGTATCTGTCCACTCTAAACTCCAAGCTCTCTCAAGCATCCTTATGATTTTACTTTGCTTTCTTGTATTATAGACCCTTTATTTACTTAAGCATCAAAGTGCATTTTAGAGTACATAATCCAATGCCCTTTGATCTTTTTTAGTCTTGTAAAGCATTCTTTAAAAAAAACCGATATCTTGTTTTTTATCAACTAATTGCATTTGTTGTATCAACAATTGGTGCCGTCTTTGGAAACTCGTTCTAAATCTATATCAACCCAGTGCAAAAACATAGTTCACACATTTACTAGGAGGCTAGTGTTAAAGAGGACAATGATCCCACATCAATTAACTAAGGATATATGCTATGGCTTATAAAGCAAAGGTCACCCTTCCCTTATTGAGGCACATTTTCTTAAAGGATACAACCATGTTGATAGTTTGTGCATTGCTCCAAAGCAGACAATACCTTATAGCTCGTGTAGTAATGTAAAATTTGACAATAATCCTTTATTGTGAAAAAATCAATCATTAATTGTCCTAACATTTACACAACATTAGTAAGCCTATAAAATGGCACGTTCTTTATACTTGATTGGCACTAATGCCTTCATTAATGGGCTAACTATCATCACATTGTACTAATGTGTTCAATGGACATCTTTTGACCTTGGATTCTTTCTCTAACAATAAGATAATCTAGCTCAATATGTCTAATTTTCCTAGAACATTTTTTATTCTTTGAAAAGAACATAGCTTCTAAATTGTTACATTATATCTTAAAGGGCTTGGAAATGGCATCCATAATTTTAAGCCTAAAAATAAAATTCTATAACCAAATGGCTTGTGAAGTTGCCCTATGGCATGCAATAAACGTAGCTTCCATTGTAGAAAAAGCGATAAGATTTTGCTTTTCACTTTTCCAAGATATAGCACCACGAGTTCGCAAAAAGATGTATCTAGAAATTGATTTCATACTATCGACACAGCCCATAAAGTCTGAGTATCATATGACTTCAAGTGACTCACTACGTCTATTGGTGAGCATATAATCTTTAGTTGCTTAAAGATAATGCATATCTTTTTGGAAGCCTTCTAATGTTGCATTCCAAGATTCTTTTAAAATTTTCCTAGCTTACCAACTGCAAAACTTATATAAGGTAGCGTGCAAGTCTAAGTGTACATTAAGCTTCCTATAACAAATGCATAAGGAATTGCAGCCATCTGCTTCTGTTTGATGTCATTTGTAGGACTTTAACTTTAACTTAATATATCACCTTTTAGTGATGGGTGCTGGACTTAGTGAACAATTTTACATGTTAAATCCATCAAGTACTTTGTTGATATTTGAGACAATCTTATAATGCCTTTCAATTTATCTCAATACATATCTATTCCAAGTACGAAGAATGCATTTCCTAATCCTTTATTTCAAATTACCTGAAATATCATCCACATATAGAATTAAAAATATAAAATGACTCCCACTAACCTTTAAATATATATAATTATCAAATTTGTTTTCTCAAAATCTGAAGAAAGTAATGGTATTGTGAAATTTAAGATACCATTGACATAAAGCCTATTTTAAACCATATATGGATCTTTTCAACCTGCAGACCATAATTTTCTTTTCTTCTTCTTCAAATCCTTTTGGTTGTTTCATATAAACTTCCTCGTCTAGATTTCCATTCAAAAAAGCTATTTTCACATTCATTTAATGTAGCTTAAGATCATAATGAGCCATTAATCTATATGATACTAAATGAATCTTTTTTAGAAATGCAGATAAAGTCTTATGTAATCTATGCCTTTTCTTTGAATGAATCCTTTTACTACAAGTCTAGCCTTATATCAATCGATATTATCTTTGGAGTCACTTTTTATTTTATAGACCTATTTTCACTAAATGGAAGTATGCTCCCTAGGTAATTCAACTAATTCCTAAATTTGATTACGTTTCATGGATGTCATTTTTTCTTTAATTGCATCTCTCCATTTATTAGATTCACGACTTCTCATGGCTTGTGAAAATGTTTATGGATAATTTATAAAACCAGGATCAATATTTTGTTCTTGTAGATACACAACATAGTCATTCAAAATTCTAGATTTTTCCTTTTTTGATCTTCATAAAAATTTTGGATTTTCCATCATTTATATATGTTTTGCAATGGATTCAATTATGGTGTCAATTTTTTCCACATGAAATGGCTAACTAGATTCAACTAACGTTATTCTAATAGAATCATCATATTTGGAAAATATTCCCACTTTTCCTTTATCATGATTTCCACAATTAAATCCATGCTCAAAGAACTTAGCATTATTTTTTTCCATTACCTTAGTTTAATGATTAGGACAATGAAATTTATGTTCTTTGGACCAATTTAGGATAGTTAACAAAGTAACAACTAGCAGTCTAAAGATCAAATTTCTTTTCGTGTGGATTATAAAGCCTTACCTCAGTTGGACATCCCCAAATAATATGATTTAAACTAAATTTCTTTCCAATTTATAGTTCAAATAAAGTTGTTGGGGCACTTCAGTAAATACCTGATACATCGCTGTTTTAATGGCTTCACTACACAAAAATTTTGGTAAGGTTAAGTCTCTAATCATACATAGATTAAGGTGTGATTACGTTGTTCAGCCATACTATTTTGCTAAGCATTGTGTATTAAGCAAGAATTCCAATTTATTGATGAAATCTAGCGAATGTTGTAAATTAAGACCAGTTTCATATTTTCCATAATATTTACCATTTTTATCAGAACTCACAATTTTAGTATTTCTATTTAATTGATTTTCAACTTCGGTTTGAAAATTTTTTTAAAAAAAAAATCAAATCAGTAATTTTTTCTTTAATTAGATGGACATAGTCGTAACGTAAGAAATCATTAATAAAGGTTATAAAATATTTTTCACCATTTATACTAGAAGGATTAGGTGATCCACATATATCAGTTAGCTCAAGTAGTCTGAAACTTCTAATGGCTCTTTTCTTATACCATTGTTTGCTTTCCTTTAATGTAGTCAATGCAAATACCAAAATCTATAAAGTTAAGAGAATTTAAGATTCCATTCTTGACTAATTGCTCAAGTCTTTCTTTCAAAATGTGACCTAAGCATTTATGCCACTACATTGATAAAGTTTTATCTTTTCGACTATGCTTGGGGGCAATATATGCATGTAGGGTAAAATGATTTTGTGAAAATAAAGGATTAAGGTGCAATTTATATAAACCATCATCTAATACTCCATTTCCAGTCAACGTTGCATTTTTATGAATAATAATATTTTTATTCTCAAAATATGAAAAAGTAGCCTTCAACATTAGGTTGAGATAAAGATAACAAATTTCTAGAAAAACTAGGAACATAAAAGGCATTTTGAATATCTAAAGAATAGTCAATCTTAAGAATAAAATGATAAGTTTTAACAGCTTCAACTTTGGCCTTCAAGTAGTTTCCTATTATTATGGTTTTCTCATTATTGTTGGATGGTGAGTTGAAAGAAGTCCCTTCATAGTATTAGAAACATGAATAGTTGCACCAAAATCTATCGACCAAGTATTAGAAGGGATATCAATCAAGTGGGACTTTTTGCACATAAATGAAAGAAAAATACATTTGATTTCAAACTGAGCCTTATGCTTTAGGCAATCCTTCTTTTTATGTCCTGTTTTGTGGCAAAAAAAGCACTTTACATTATTATCATTAATGCTAGTACTGGCTTCTTGCTTTCCTTTCTATGGTCGTTTGTAATCCTTCTTTCTTTCTTTCTTTTTCCTAATCCTTTTCCATAATTCTCTCTTTAATCTCTCTTCTTATTGCACGCACATGAGATAAGTTTATTTTGTTCCATTTATCCTTCTGAGTTGTTGTAATTTATTTTGAATAGACCAACTGGTGTCGAAAAAAAGTTGAAAATAAATTGCACCAAGAAAGATTCTGAAATGACCATATCTATGGCCTTAAGTTGTTCAGCAAGATTGTTTCATTTTCAATAGATATTCACACATGCCACTTATCCTATCATACATTTTAGTAGTCAAGGTTGCCATAAATGTACCTACTAAAGCCTTTTTAGAAGCCTTTAATTTTTGCTTGATTGGCCGCAAAAATTCACATGCTTTGGTTGAATCTAGAATTAAATTGCAAATATTTTTTTGTAATTTTGCTCTTGATAATCATTAGACTCAAACAATTCGAACACTCACAATTCTCATAAAAGGATCTTTCAGCTTGCAAACTTTCATAGTAGGCTATGCAAGCACATCAATTCCTAAGCACAAGTCCAAATCTAGATAGACCAACATGATAAGAAATTGTTTATGCCGATCTGAATAGGTAGAGCCACACAAAGTTGGGATGTTTTATATAAACTTCTTAGGCCATTATTAAGTGAAATTAGAAGTGGAACTAAACTTCTTCAGAGGGATCGCCTTTATATAAACTAACCAATATATACATTACTTTAGTATCACAATTATGTGATATATTTTATACTGAAAACTTTACTCTCTTCTCTCTTTTATGTTTGTGCTTTAGTGATGGGAAAACTCACAAACTTGGATGACTGGAGAGGGAGACCAAGGACCTTTTTATATAGGATGCCAAAATGATCCTATCCATCAAGGATCATGAACCAACACTAAGTTTAATATTAATTACCTTATCCTCGATTAGATGAATTCATTCATGAACAATGTAATTTCAAGTGAATGCACTTGGTATGGGGAATCAGGATACAACAAGTTCATGATTTTGGTTATAACTAATGTATTTATTTTAATTGAGATACATGTACATGGTTAATGTACCATTAATAATACATCAAGTTCATGACTTTGGTCATAACTAATGTATTTACTTCAATTGTGGTATATGTACATGGTTAATGTACCATGTATTTTTCCATAATCCTATAATGTATATGTAATTTGTAAATACTATTCATATGGTTATGAAGTCCACATTAAATATACTTCAAACAATAAAAACATCAATTTTATCAAACACAACAACAAAAAGGAATTGGCCAACAACATATTAGACTAGTCATTAAGAGGTGTTAGCATTGGCATGTAAGCTTAGGTCCTTCCAAGCATCCCATCCTATCTCCAATTTATCAGAAAGACAATGTTGCTCTTTTACTAGTAACAAAACGGAAAAAAAAAAAAAAAAACTACAAGAGGGGCTTGAGGAGTATCATATTCTAGTCATTTTGGGTGGTTTATTAGGAGTAAAAGAGCATTGAAATCGAATTGGTTGGTGTCATACCACTAAACATATCATAATTTTGTTCTAGTACTCATTTGTATTGCTATTGATGTGTTTTGACATATCATTTCAGATGTATTGGTATTTTTCAATATTTCTTTCATAGATACATATGTATATACTTATAACATATTTTTAAGTTCTTTAATTAAGTATATACTATATATACATACAAATATACCTCTATTACATACATATGAACTGTGTTTATATACAAGTATAAATTTCAAATTATAAATATTTAATATCCAAAGTCCTTTAATATCAAATAAATTAAAATATTTAAAAATATATAATAAATTATTATCAATTACTTTCAATAACCTAATTTAATGAATATATTTTATTTTTAAATATAATTATAAAAAAATCAAAGCAAAAAAAAATACTAAAAATTGATTTAAAAGAATTAAAGAAGTGAAATTTAAAAGAAAAATTTTAAATCTTACACCAACCCATATATAGTGGTATATATTTTAGGGATGTCAATCATAAAGTCCAGTCTCATGCATATTTTATATTTCAAAAATCATTAAAACAACATAAAATAACTAGCAAAAAACAAATGCATAAAAACAACCAAACTTTCTCATGAATTTTTAAAGACAAACTTATGTGTAGTAAACCATAAAAATTTTTCTTGGAAGTAAAATATCCATTTGATTAGAGTTTACCTGACTCTCAGATATTATAATCTAGCATTAAAACAATTCTAAAAGATCATTGGTGATTGATGAATGAGACTCCCTGAAATGATCTTCGGGATCACGAGCAACACACGTGTCCTTCCTATAACAATGATCCACATAAATAGTAGTTGGAACCTTCTCTAGGCTTGGTGGTTCTTTAGTGCTAGCTAGAAAGCTTAGTAAGCCTTAACTATAAGGTAGAAATGCAACCACTTTCAATCTCACACAATCAAGAATGATTTAAGGTAGTTGTAAAGATGTGAGATAGCATTGCAAAGAGGCTGTAAGGAGGCACTAGTTGTAGTGTTTGGCCATTTACAAGTGGTGCCTACTCTTTTTTGCTAGAAAACTAATTTTTTCACTTTTATTAGATCAAGAGCGATTCCAAATCTCGAAAGATGAAAATGGCACAGAGAGCTTAAAAAAAGCTTAAGGATGCATCAACCTTGGTAAGGATCTTAAGGTTTTTGTACCTAGGCTTTTCTAATAACCACACTTAGGCAAGAAGCCTTAATAATGTATTTGTATACATTTAAGACTAGGTTAAGCTTGATAAATGGGTCAACCATGCCATTCAAGACAAGCCTAATATGTGGCACCACTTTAGTAAGTTTCTTGGAGTCCAGGAAAACCTATTTTAACCATTTCACCTAAGATGGGCCCCAGTTATTAACCAATTAATATCGAGGCCTAGTATTACACTAATGTGGTCCACACTTATGCGCCTATCTTATATTAAGTTTTAAAAGGATTACTTCAAAAGCAAACCTATTTAACTTAGTAATAGGGCTTTTGGCCAACCTCTATTTACATACAAGAATTTAATTCTCAATTAAATTTTTAGCCTAAGTAAAATAATTTTACTTCATGTAAATACAAATAATTATTTAATTTACTATAAATAATTTTTGGCCCAAAAACCAAGAAATCTTTATTGTGTTATCTATATTTATACATTATCTTGACAAGACTTTCTTATCTTTATAGCCATATTAAGACATCTCTAATTAGATTTCATAAATCTATTTATGTCTTAAATAATTCTTAATTGAACTAATTCAATTAGGTTCTCCTCATTATACTTTTTATTTAATTAAGTTATACTTAATTAAATCTGAGATTTAATCCAACAATTACATCTTATTGTGTTTGACCCATTAGGTTCCTAATATGTTGGTAATGAACATAATTAATCTCATTAACTAAGTTTATGGATCAAAAGTAGGATCTAGCATCCTATCATGACCTCCTAAATATTAAAGAGTCAAGAGTGATCTCATTGAAACCTTTCAATAATCAACTTATCAATGTACTATGGTCTTTTCACCAAATGTCCCTTGATGAGCATGAACACGATGCAATGTCTACCCATGCTTCAATCCATCTTAGATATTACAACTTATAGTTAACGATCAAGAATCTATGAGGAACAATTCCTCATAATTGATTATGCTCTACCCAAAGACTTGAACCAAATTAACCATAGTTAAAATCATCCAAGATAAGTCTCCAATGTCATTTGGAGTGGTAAATTCTCTCTAGATGTGCATCTATCTATCATATGCTTTATACCATACCCAAAAGTACCCTTCCTTTGGCATCCATCCTTATGAGCCCCTTTATGATGATCTCTAACTATGACACTCCCTATACATGATGACCTCGTATCATAGGTCTAAGGACTATTTACACGACTAGCACATGAGAACATATTTCATAAACACATAAGTGACTAATACCAATTGGAGTTCTCATATGGGCCAAGTGCAGTGAACTTGTTTCCACAAAACAAGCATCTCCATGCCATCCTAAGTATCTTGTATACTTTAACCTATGAGATCGATCGCTTACTTCCTAATCAAGAAGGCATAACATGAGCTGATCATTGAGCATTGCCAATGCCCTATCTTGACAATACAATGACTACAAACATTTTGAGAAACCTGGCTTTAATGCATAAGGATCTCATAATTGCAACACTTAGCAATTCCTTTAGAAGGCTTTTTAAGCTCTATGTGTTTCATCCAATTAGTCATGATAGTCAATCATGCCATTAACATGATGGAAAATCTTGTTTAACTTAACTAATAACAAGTACATAGTTAATTGACTATATATCCCACTTTCCAATCTGATTATTTCAAGTGCATACACTAACACGTATTGGTACTAACTGATATTGAGCGGTATAGGTTGATACGATTAGTACTAACTATGAGTCAAGACAAAATCGAAATGATATGCTATTAGTATCATTTTATTTTACCTTAAACCGATACCGTATTGGTCAGAATGACATTGACTACTATGATAGAAATAGATGTAGGAAAGGCTTAAAGTGCCACGGAATATGCGACTGAGGAATTTAAGAAAGCGAAAGTGTTAAGTACAATATGCTTACACGAATATTATATAAAAATATAAAATATAGTATAACACAAAAAAAAATAAGAACTCAATACATATACGAATGTTTTAAAATTTATATAATATGAATTAAATATATTAATGTTCATATATATATATAATACCTTAAATAAAATTATGATATATAAAATATAAAAATTCGATATGAATTCACAAATTACTAAATTTTGAGATTTATCTGCTAGTGTTTTGGATTTGGAATCAAATTGGCTCCCCCATTATTTTTCTCTCAATAAAATTCAGGTCACCAAGGCACGCCATGTCCTTTCGTCTGTCTCTCTCCCTCTCCTAGTAAGTGTAAACCTATTTATGCATTTTTTTTTCCTTGTGTCTTCGTTTCAATTCTAGGAATTATCTACATACTTCTGGGCCTAGTAAATACTCTCTTTTCCTAGCACTCTCAGCTTTTCAGTTTTCACCATTTATAACTTCTCTTTACTCAATTGGGCACCTGCCGTCCAAGCTGCATCAATATTGCTTTTGAAATGGGCACATGAAGCATCTTGCGGCCTCCCAATTAATTATTGTCTTACAAGGTTTTTACTATTGTTCAAGAAAATCGGGTCCTATATTCGGTCTTTTTCCCCATACGGAACATGAGTACATCTGAAAATTTACATATGCATACTGTGTTTCATATTTTCTTTAGTTATTTAAATATAAATGAGATAAAATTTATTAAACGTATTAAAATTTTAAAGATAAATATGATAATTATATTAAATATGTTTAAACATAAAGTATCATGTTTATTATATTATTTTTTATATTTATTATAAGTGTCGTATTTATATCATATTTTTATATCATATCTAATATCACAAAACATAAATATGTGTGTTCCCCAAAACGAAACCTATCTAAGTAGGCTTAACCCATACAAGTTGAATATTAAATAGAGTTTTTACGAATTTGAATTGACCCATATTATTATTTAATAATAAAAATAATATTTTATTTAAATTAAATTATAAAATAATATTTTAATAACATAATAAATAATAAAATAGACTTATATGCTAGCTTGACTCAAAAATTAATAAAAAAATTAAAATTTTTGAATTAAAACTTGATTCAACTCGTAAATATGTTTAGCTCATACCGACAATAACAGATAATAGCTGAATTGTACGCCCAACTTCATTAAAAGTTCTTGGTTCAACTCTACTGTGTTTGCCGTGGGGCTAATCGCTTTACAAAACTCTGCAGCCTTAAGGCTGCCCAACCAGCTGGCTGTAATTAAGTTATCTAGGACCCAAACATTGAGTTTCTTAAATAGTACATCGCTAGAAATAAATATCCATCTCAAGCTTAAGCTGTAAACCTCGTTTCTTTTCTCCCCTCTGATAAAGTTCATTTGTTTAATCATGATATTTATTTCTGACTTCCGGTATTTTTCCCCAGCTCAAGAATATATGAACCTTTCCATCTGAATAAATTTTAGAATATACTTCTTTCTCAGCCTTAACTTGCTTAAACTTTTTAATTAATTGCCACATGTGATTTATTAATGGATTATTAAATTTTTAATTTTACTGTTCAGATCAAGTCTTGATAGCATTAATTATTAAAAAGAATTTAGAAAATTACATTGATTGTATATGGTAATATCCAAACTGATTTACTTAAGCCTTGAGCTTAGAATTTTGATTGATTTAAATTCAAAGCTTAATTCAATTTATTTATAAAGTTATTTTTAAATATGATATTTAATAAATTTAAAATTTAAATTTCAAAATCTATAATATTTTTTTTTATTTTCATATTATCCCTTCTTTTGTCCTAATAAAAAAAATTTTGATTGGTATATAAACTTTTATCAGATTTAATAATTTATGTATTCGTATTATATTTATATTTTTTAATATCATATTCATATTTAAAAATATTATATATTTATTATAATTTTAACGTATCAATAATTTATATTATATAAATTTTAATATACATTTATTGATATTTAATTCAATTAAAAAAATAAAATATCAAATCAAGCTTCAGCTTTTCTATTAGTACTACATGGTCTAAAACTTGTATATCGTGCAATAATTAATTTCGAACTTTGAGACATTGATTTCTAGGAAGCGAGGGAGTGGCCTACTGCGCATCATTTCTAAATTGTAACTGGAAGCGAGGACAAGTTACTAATTAAGTTTACTGATGTACCATTTTGGAAGCTAGCTACACACTTGCTGAACGTAGGGCCCAAATTAAAATTGAACTCAAATGGTGCTCGTATTTTAGGTTTAACCGAATTAAACAATTGAATAGGTTTAATTTGGTTAATCGATTAGACAACTAATTAATTTTGGTCAGTTATTGATTTTCAAAGAATTTTGGTTTCTGATTAATTCGATTTGAAAATTTATTAATTGAAAATTTATTGAATTAACTTGAGAGGCGATGTCGTTTTATTTTATAAATTTTTTTAATATTTAAATTTAAAAATAATAGAGGGTAAAATTAAAAAGAAACCCCTAACTAAACCTAGTTTTTTTTTTTTTTTGGTAAAATCTAAAATATGAGATAATAATTGTGTTTTATGAAACATTATATGTTTAATGTTTGAAGTGTACATGATGTTTTAAGTTTTAATTTACAATTTTTAAATATTTAAATTCCAAAATATTAAAGGGTAAAAATAAAAGAAACCCCAACTCAACCTTTTCATTTTTTTATGTAAAATCTAAAATATGAGATAATAATTATGTTTTATGAAACATTATAGTTTAATGTTTGAAGTCTACACGATTTTTAAGTTTTATTTTATAATTTTTAAATATTTAAATTCAAAAATATTAAAGGGTAAAAAAAAAAAAACTCAACCCAACCTTTTCATTTTCTTTTTGTAAATTCTAAAATGTAAGATAATAATTATGTTTTGTGAAATATTATATGTTTAATGTTTGAAGTTTAGATCATATTTGAGTTTAATGTTATTAGAGTGTTTAACACTTTAATATTTGAACATTTTGTCGGAAGATTCTGCTTAAATTGTTTGAAATATAAGAAATTAGGAGTTTCAAAAAGGATTTCCAAGAAAAAAATTTTTAAATAGTCAAAATTACGAAAAATCCCTAAACCGTTTCACTTTTCTTAAGTAGGGCATTATACTTTTATTATCCTAAAATAAGCCCAAATTTTTTTATTGTACCAAAAATAAGCCCTTATTTGAAATGAAATATTGATTTATGTTAAAAACTTATTTAGGTATAATTTAAAGATTAAAAGTTTATTTTGATATAAATTAAAAGTTAAAGACTTATTTATGTGTAAATTAAATGTGAAGGGTTTATTTAGATGCAATAAAAGTAAAAAACTCTATTTAAGCAAAGTTGTAAATTTAAGAGGTTTTCTTGTTATTTTAACCTTTCAAATATAATGATTTGATTTGTAGTTTTTATTTGGTCAATCGAAATTTTCACCAAATTAACTTAATTAAATTCAAATGATTAGATTTTTTAAATGTATAAATTCAATTTAATTATTGAAAATAAAATTATAAAATTTAATTAATTCGATTCAAAATTAGCGAAATGAATACCCTAATAAATGGACCATACCTTAATTATTGAACCCTATTTTCAATTTCATTTAATAGGAAGATCTGCAAAAATAGGGACTTTTTACTGATACTAGTGTTTGACTGGTGTGAAATTAATTTTTCTATAACGACGAATTATAGTGATATTTAGAATGAAGCATAATGTAATGGGTTATCATTCGTCAGCACTTGAGATATAAATATATTTGAACTTATAGCATGTCTAAAAATTGCGTAAGTTTATACATGCAAAAGGATTATGATGGAATTATATAAGCATATTGTTGATGCAAGGATTATCTGATTGTGCTGCTGCGAAATATTGCCCTTTTCGGAGGAGGGCATAAATTATCTTCATAGTTTTATCTTTTGAGAAAAAGTATTTACATATAATAAAAGGGTAACCCTTGATTTATAAAGTCATAGTCTAATCCTTGGCTAATTGATATGAGATCATTTTTCCCTCAAAACTATCTCCCTCAATAAAGGTGTGATCTGTGCTTTTAATAAAGGCCGGTATGTATCCAGAAAGGGTCCTCATGAATGGCATCATTGTTGATATATAATTGGTATCGTCTGGCAGTGCCAGAGTTAGTACTTTGACACATGCTCCAACACTTAGGCCAATGTTTGCCCTATAAATTAAAAGAGATAATATAAATAGGATGAAGACTATAGAGTGTAGGGATTAGTGAGAGTAACCTTACCTTGCCTTTATAAAGGTTATTACTTTATATATAAGACAGATAAGTGGTTTAGTTATTAAAATACTTTTAAGGTCTTTTATGGGTATAACAATTACCACCTACGTTTGAGGGTGGTTATTGAGTGATGTTTTTTGTGCTAAAATGTTGATTGAACTTATAACTTTTCTAGTCGACAAATGGTTTGTTGAGATCGTAGCTCGAGAAGGATAAATTTTAGTTTGTTAAAGATCTAATTGATATTTTCTGATGTGTTTGCTTGCTGATGTCTAGTTGATTGATATTTTTTTGATTGATGTATGATGTTCGGTCGACAAATGTTTGGTTGACTAATGTTTAATGTTAGGTCGATTGATATTTGCTGACTGGCATTTGATGTCTGGTCGATGCTGTTTGATCAACTAAAGTCTGATGTGTGGTCAACTGATATCTGATATCTAGTTGATTAATGTCTAGTCAATTGATGTTTGATTATCTTATGACATGGCTCTCATACTAGGTGCTATTCGACATTTCTTACATCAACATATATATGTGTGTGTGTGCACGCACTGTGTGTGTTCTAAGATTAAAGGTCTTGTCAGTGAGATGGTCTTAAAACTCTATCTCTTATGGTTTTAGGATGCATTTATATAAAAAAATTAAAAATTTTGAAGAAATTTTAAATCCATGAATTTAAAATAATTCACTGATAATCTATAACCTTTTATCAATATTTTATTTTCATCCATAGCATTTAAAGTTGTGTTTGTCATTTGTAATCTTTACTAATATTTCATTTTTATGACTTTTAAAAGTCAAATTTATTTAGTCATGACTTTTAAAAGATTATAGATAGTAAACATAATTTTTAAAATTATATTTATTATCCATAATCTTTTAACAAATTTCATCATTCATCCATTTTTTAATATAAAAAAAAAGCAGAATATATCTTTGTAATTAGATGGCATGATGCAAACATAATAGATTTTATATACCAATTTTTATTAGCTTCATGTGTACCAATTATTTTTATGTTTTCAAAAAAAAAAAATTACATATACTTCACATTTGGTACACTTAATTTTGTTGAAATTGATAAACCTTATTTCTTCAGAAGTTGGTTAAAGCTTAACCACCAATTTTATCAAAATTAATATTTACGCTCTATTTCTTCGCATTATTTGAAAAGCTCAAATTTGTTTTCATTTTTCTCCTAAATCTCTTCATTTTCATATAAAGATAAATTTTATTCCAAAATGTATGTCATATATAGAGTATATGAAATATAAAAATAATTTTTGACCTTTTAATTTAAAAAAAATTATATGGTTTAATGCCTTTAAAATTAGTTTTTGCATTCCATTTTTCATATCATCTTTTTTTTTTCACATGAAAAATTTTATTCAAAAAATATATGTATTACTTTTTCAAACACAAAAAATAATTAACTTATGTGATGCTAACTTTTCTATATATATTAATTTATGTGCATCGTGTCACATGACTTAATAATTAATGCTTACTTGGATATTTTGTAACTTGTTAACTTTTATTAATTGATGGATAAACAATAAAATCTTCCAAATGATCATATTTATATTTTTTATTATTATACGATGATTTGTATCATATTTCAGTTAATTTTATCAATATCATATTCATCTCAAGTAATTGTTCTGTAGTTACTAAGTTCTAGTCAAACCACCACAATTGTTTGAGTGTTATAAATGTTATCTTTAGACACTTCATATACAAACCATATAAACTATAAGCGTAAACTATACCTGTTGTGAACCAACTATTATTGCACTTTCATTTTGACCATTAAAGTTTCAAAATTTTTTAAAAAGCCATTAACATTATTAAATTATTTTACTTTGGTCACCTAACCATTAAAGAGTAACGACAATATGATGGCAATGCCAGATCATTTTTTAGATGCCATGTGGCATCGCCGCATCATCTGACGTGTTATATGGTAGTATTTTTTTTAAAAAAATTGATATTTATTGTGAATGACAAAATTATAAAATTTTCAAACTTAAGCGATCAAAATAGAAATTCTCAAAAAGATAAATGATCAACAAAGTAATTTATTTTTAAAATTTTTTAAAAAAATTATTTTTTAAAAAATTCATAATACAATATGGACAATGCCACATGGCATGTTAAATGATATGACTAGCCCACATAGCTTCTGACAATGATGTGGCATCGCCATGTCTTGTAGTCATTACTTTTTAGTGATTAAGTAACTAAAGTAAAATAATTTCATAATATTAATAGCATTTTTAAAAATTTAAATCTTAGCATGCCAATAATTGATTGACTATTCGTATAGTTTATCCAAACTATAATTAGGTTATAATTCTAACTAAAAAATTATTCAAATATAGAAAGAGGGAAGTGAGAGTTAACCCATCAGCCTTCCATGTCATCATTGACTTTGCATTTTAAAATCCAAACAGTGTGTTTTCGTGCTTCTTTTCCTCTCTTCTCTACTTCAGTGGTTGAAGGGCATGCTTATCTTCTTATTCTCACTTTTTTTTTTAGAGCGAGATTTTTTCTTAAAAACAAGGGAAAAGCGAAAGATGGGTTTGTCTTTATTGATTTATTGCGAAACCGCAGTACATTGAAAGAATGGATATGGAAAAAAAGGGAGAAGCTTGTTGCTGAATGATTTGTTTTTATTTATTGTGTAGTTTCTAGAGATTAAAGGATGAGATATGATTGAATTTTGGGTTTCCTCAGAGATTTTCTTGGCTATAAAAAAAAAAATTGTTCATGTATGGGCAGACTATCTTCTTTGGTTGAAAGGTTAGTCTGTAAAGTTTTTTTTTTTAGGTTAACATGTTCTTGGATGCTTCAATTTTTTTTTTATTATTTGTTGGACTGATTTGGTTTGCTGTTGAAACATCTAAAAATCTTTTTAAGGGCGGTCTATTGACACGTTCTATGCGTGGTTTGGTGTTTTTTAATTTATTTCTTTGATTTATTGTTTGAAAATGTTATGCCAGTGATATTTTGGTTGGGACTTTTATCTATTTGGTGGTTGCCTCTGATATTGGTATACTGGTCTCACTGGGTATGGTGATTTAGTACTTGGATCACGTTGTTGCCTTTTGCTTAAGGAGTTTTCCTTTAATCTCATACCTTTATGTAAAATGAAGTTGGGGTTGTGGACGTATTGATGTATTGGACTGAAAAAACATTATTTGGACTTAATTAAAAATAGGGTGGTTACCTTTTCCTTATGCTTGTGCGAAAAATGCTATTTGGACTGGTTTTGTGTTGGGTATCATAGACTTCGTTGAGAAATGGGATGTGAGTTGTGACTTATACTTGGTACTGGATGATGTATAACTATGATTTCATATTGGAGTGTTATATATATATATATATATATATATACTTTTGATTGGTCGTGATCCATTGTTTGTTTAAGTTGTTTATGTCTTATTTGCTTATAGTATTTTTAGTGGTTGATTTATAGGTTTGTTTTCCATGTTTTGCTCTTAGAGTATTTTCCTGAGTTAAACGATATCATTTTTATTATTATGCTTTTAATTCTATTTTTACGTAAAAATCTTTTTACTCTTCCTTCATTTACAATAATGATAAAGGCAGGTTGGTTGTTGATAACTTGGTCTCTTTTCTTCAAACTATCCATTTCTTTTAATATGCTGCATGAATTTTGACATGTTTAACTTGGATGTTTGATTTTTCCTCCGTCAATCTGCAAGCGATTGTTAGATTTCAAGTCAAGCAAACAGATGTTAAACTTGCAAGAAAAGAAGTAAAAAAGGCGGAAGTTGGGAAGAAAACCATTTACATAGTTAAAGATTTTGATTATACACCAAACCTATGTTTAAAAACACCATAGTTTTGCTAAACTTTGCGTTTGCTTGGACTTCTACAATTAAACTCTACACTGTATATTTTTGTTTATAAGTTTACTCATTAAAGCTGATTTTGCAAACATTGGTGTTGGATTTGCATCCAAATTTAAGCAAATACAATTGCATCTTCTTTATATGAATTACACTCACTGTTAAACTCTGTGCAAAACACATGAAGATCACTTGAGCTGGTAAAGCAGATATTAAGCATCCAAAATATTTTAGCCCCGGTGAAGCAACTGAATATGACATCATAGAAAAGGTTCCTATAATTGAAGCGGATATTTGTCTTGTAATAAATGTAACATATACCATATCATCCATAGGGATGCCAGTGATAAACTTGCAAATATGGAGATGATTTTATCAAATGTGAACTCTGATCACGTCTTTAAAAAGAAAAACTAAATCAGAATTGACGAAAATTAGAATTCAAAATCATGTAATTACTAAATATTTTGTTGACTTTGCAAGAGATGACAGAACTTTCCAATTTTGTTTTCTGGTGAAAATTTTATGCTATTTATTATTAGTTTTGTTTGCAACAAACTTGACCATAGATTAGCTAAGAAAGAAAGAAGTTGTATAATCATGTATGCTACCTTGCAGATGAAATAGTAGTGGATATAGTCGCAGTCCCATAACTGTACTTGTTACATGACTAGGTATCAGTGGGAAAAGCCTTGGAAGTGACCAAAATCTACTAGTTTTGCAACCATGTTTTCACTTAAGATGATGTTGGCTATTTGATAGCTCTGTAAGTTATGGGTGGTTTGGTTTGCATATCTATGATGTAAGTATTTCAGTCCAATCCAGATCTGCAGATCAAACTTATCATCCTTAGTTAATACTTAATTTAATGTATAACTTAAGCCTAAAATGCTTAAGAACTTTGATTGATAAAAATTTACAAATAGACTTAGTTGAGACTTAATTCCAGTCCGCTTTAATCTTACTCTAATAAATCTAAATGCTTTCTCTTTTCCTATCAATAAAGCTGAACAAATATGCAAAAGGAAAAAATAAAAATGTCCAACTAAAAAACAATAATTACTGAGAAAATATCTAATTAAATGACTTTAATACCAGTAAATTAACTTTAACGCAGGTTCAACAATTAATTAAGAAAAGTACAATTAAATACCAAAAGGCTAACAATTAATTGATGAAAATCCCAATTATATATCTTACTCATCTCAAAATATTAAATATGTCCTGATTTTGCTTAACTTTTAAACGATTACATTGTATTAATATATCTGCAACGAATCGTAGCTTTTTTGCCAGTTATGTTTGACTTGTGGATGGAAAAATATAATCCACATTGTTAATAGTCAATGATTAAATTGTAATTTAAAAGTAAAAGATCATTACTCCTCTATCCAACCGTTTCCTTTGAAGATCAAAATGGTAAGAGACTCTAATTTCTAAAAGAAATAACTCATGATCAATGCAATTCAACAAACTATCAATTATGATGTCGTTTATAAGAACTGGTATATAATCCCACATAGTTATAGCCAAAAATTAAACCATGACTTATAAACAACGACTTACAAAGAAAGGTTCATCCTTGCTTTCTTGCGGTATATATTTTAAAAAACAAAATCACAAGAAATTCAGTCTCTAAGGTGAGCGCAATTCAATAATCTTTACATACACTTGATTAAAAATAATTAATTTGAATGAACAAGAACAAGAAGCATTATTGGATATTCTGAAATATATTATATGGCTGTTAATGAATCGAACTTGAATGAATAGACCTTTGTTCATTTTCATTAGTTTATTTTTGAGTCTGTTCATGTTTGGTTTGTGTTCATTGAGAATTTTAAGTATATGTTCATGTTCATTTGTTTAAAATTACATGTGTATGTGTTCATTCGTTTAAATTAAATAAACTGATTTGCAAATAGTAAATGAATATGTTCATAAACATATAATCGAACATGTTTGCGAACAAGTAAATATATGTTCAAGAACAATAAACAAAATAAAATCTAAACAAACAAACAAATAGTTTTAAATATAAAAAATAAAACAAAAATATTATTAATTATATAGTGAAGAAATAAAACACAAATAATAATTATATTATAATTGAACAATAAACAAGTTTTAAACGAGCTTTAAACAATTTAATAAAGGAACTTTAAATGATTCATAAACAAGCTTATTCGTGAACAAAAATGAACCAAACATAATGTTCGAGTTTGGTTGAATAAACAAGCCTTAAAATCTTATTCATCTTTGTTTATTTAGGTTAATAAATGAATATAAACGAACAGATATCAAACGTTTATCAAACACTTTATTCATTTATAGCCTATTTATTTATTACAAAATAGGAAAATCAATTAACAAATTTCCAAATCCATACAATCTGAATTATGCATGGCTTGACATTGATATTGTTTATGAAACCTTTAAAGGTGATAAATATTAAAAGATATATGCCTAGCAATGTGCCTAAAAAACCTTCAAAAAGTAAGATAATTTTATAACAACAATAAAGAGAGAAAACAGTATTAAAGGTCCATAAACTCAATATTGCAATGTGGCTCGGAAACAAATTCTAGTCAGTTGGATTTCAAAGACAGGTATACCTTTCGTTTCTGTACATATCTATAGATATCATTATTTTTTTTATATTTGGAGATTGAATCATCAAGATGAATTGCTCATTTAACTTAACCATAGATAGTGGTTATGAAACAACTATGTATCTTGAAGTCACCACCAATCTATTTTGGCTAAGTGAGATTGGTCACCTATTGGAGTTCGTATTTTGAGAGTTATGAAACCCTTAAAAACAATCCCCAAGGTTTGCAATAATACCAAAGATCACATGGAAGGGTTTGAGAGTCGATTACATTATGAGTAAGGTTCGATGCCTCTTATGATGCCCAATAATCTATACCTTATTAATTACGTGTTAATTTGAATTTTGATTTTTATTCAGTTTCAGGATCTGACATTTAATTATAATTCCCATATACATAAAAATAAAATAAAATTTTATGAAACATTTTATAATTTCACATGAGAATATCAAGAATTTAATATTTTTTGAAAAACAAAATATCTTCTATGCCCCACCAGAGGACTAAAAGAATATGAAAGGTTTTATCGTTATCTCTTTTACACCCCATCAAAGGATTAAAGGAATATGAAAAGTTTTTAAAACCAAAATATATTTTGTACCCCACTGGAGAGCTGGAGGAATACGAAAAGTTTTATTTTTATAAAATTTGAAAAGTCCACATTTTCTCATTTTAAAAGGATTACTCATTATTAAAATAATCTGTAAAAACCCCTCTCATATACCAGGAGAAATTCCACATACTAATTTAACTTGGAGACATTGCCTTAATTTTTGAAAAATTTTGGTTTGATTAAAAATAATAGCATTTGCGCGAAGACTTGATTTCGACTACACGTACGAAACTAGACTCTAAGGACCAAAAGATGGTCAATAAGACTAAAATGTCCTCTAAAGTATGTTCGACATAAAAGTATCCTAGTAACTCTAAATGATTAGGTTGTAACTTTCACATGAAAATATCTCGATAACCCTAAAACATTAAAAAATAATCATAAAAGATGAACCTATCCCTAATGCATACCTTCACCATAAAAGAATCTCGGTGACTACATAGGACTCATATTGAGGTTAATTATTAAAATGCCCCTGGAAACTACCTTTGCCATAAAAGCATCACAGTAACTTTAAAAGACCTAAAAATGATAAGAAATGACAATCTTACCTTAAATGGATAACTTAACTATTAAAAGTGACCTATAATGCAAAATTTTCTAATAGATCCCTATTTTTATCAAAATTGCATATTGACCCTAAAATGACTAAAGATGCTAGAAATGTTTTGAAATGACCAAAATATCTTACATAGGTAATTTAATATGAAAAATGACTTAAATAGCCCTAAAATGTAAAACTTTTCTAAAGGTCTCTAAACTTTTTAAATTTCTCACATAATTAAACAACAAACATATCAAAATCAACATGGGAAAAAAGTCACAAGATCCATTCAGCCAAACACACTTGTCCTTGATACCTTTTTTTTTTATTTTTGCAAATATATCCTTAAACTTTTTAAAAATTACAAAAAGACCAATAATAGTCTAAAAGTGCATAAAAAACATTTAAACATGTTAAAAATGCATGAAAAACACCTTTAAAGGCTATAGAGCATTCGAACAAACTCATATGGCCTTGGAATAATTTTTTTTTCATTTTGAAATTTGGTCCCTATATTTTTCATAATTACAAAATAGCATAAAAAATCAAAAACTTCACAAATAAATCATTACATGGTTCGGCCATACTTGGAATCACCTTTCCAAGGCCTTTAAAAATTTTAGGTAAATTGTTTTCATACCCCACAACTTCTAAATACTACAAAATAGTCCTAAATGTTATAGAAACAAATGGGAACATTTATCTAAAGGCCTTTAACAATTTTGGCCAACACCAATCAACCGAGAAAAAAAAATTTCAACATGGCTACATGAATAATCAACATATATCCTAATTTCTACCAACCTCACATCATCATCAACATATATAAAATCATGAAATATGGACATATAAACATACTTTATCAATGATTAATCATGAAAATATCAAGAAAAATAGCACAAAATCTATTCATAACAACATAACATCATTTCCACAAACAAACATATATTTTCATGGTAAATATTAAAGTATTACTACTAATCAAACATAACAATTAAAACAAGAAAATTGATCATGGCCTGCATACTTGGCCTTTCAACATGGATTAAAATCCATAAGCACAAGCATGATTTTGGCTCATTAAAAGGAAGAAAAATGAATGAAATAAATAAAAACTAAAATTTTCTAAGTGTTTTTACCTTAAAAGTGTAGAAATTTTGATTTTTTTTCTTAAGCATTTTGACTATTTTTTGCTTGAAAAACCATCCTTTACATTTAAAGCATCCTTCCCCTATTTATAAAGGAAGGAATTTGGCTACGGGGAGGAAAAATCCCCTTGTCGAAAATTAATTTTATCTTTTATTATTAATTTTTTCATGGATATTTGTAAACTAGGATAATTATTCATTAAATTACCATGATTACCCTAGTCATCATGTATGACTTCTCATCTTGATGATTATTAAGATAAGATCACTTAATAACATAGGTAGAATCAAACTAAATTGGTTAAGGGAAAATTGAAATACAGCCAAATTAGTTTCCATGAAAATAGCTTATAAAATTTTAAAATAAAAATAAATAAAAAATAATAATTATAATTAATAAACATAAAAAATTTTGGAAATGAAAGAAATAAAATCACAATAATGGAAAAATCTTGATTAGAAATCTCATTCTTGTAAAATTTTATAAGAAAAAAAATCTTATAGAAGAAAATGGTATATATGAAAAATTTAATAAAAATGAACCATAATTTCAAAAAACTTCATCCAAGCCAATTTAATAACATATGTCAAATTGTCAAATTTATTTATTAAATTTCAAAACACCAAAATTTTTTATGTTTATCAATTATAAGTATAATTTTTTATTTATTTTTATTTTGAAAATTTATAAGCTAGTTTCATGGAAACTAATTTAGTTGGATTTCAATTTTCCTTTAACCAATTTAGTTTGATTATAGGTATGTTATTATGTACATGATTTTGTGCTATTTTTCTTGAAATAATTTAATTGTTATGTTCGATACAATAGCTAACCTTTGACGGTTTAATTTCATGTTGATCGCCCCAACGAGTGGAGTAGGTATGGTGGACCAACCGTGACTCTAGGCCAAACACCCTGAGGGCAAGGTAAGTAGAAATGATAGACAAACCCGTGATAGGGGCATCACGAGATTAGGTGAGAGAGAATGTGGTGGATTAATCTACATCAAATATGAAAAAGGAAGGTTATTAGGCATGTAAGCATAAGCATTATACATCCTATCAAACATCTCCTAATATAAGGCCATTCTCTCATGTTGTATTTGATTAAAACGCAACAGAGTTACAAGGATGCCTTCATAATATTATAAGTAAATTATGTATAATATGTGGAAGATCGTCACCATTTTCACTCTTATATAGGAACAAATAGACTTGAATAAATAGTAATTAAAATAAACTTACTCAAAAAATTCTTAATATTTTCTTGAAGATTGAAAGCTTATCACCATTTTGACTCTTACATAGGAATAGATAGACTTGAATAAATAGTAATTAAATAAACTTACTTAGAAAATTCTTAATATTTTCTTGAAGATTGAAAGCTAATTATTTTATCGTCTCGAGTGTTAGTTCAATTACGCGTAAGAACAAAAATTTAAATTGAGTACAATATATCCTGTATGAGACTTAATTTTAAAAGTTGTTTTATACTAATCTACTAGTTTATAACTCGTGCGATGTATGGATTAATTTTATTTATTTAAATATGTATATGTATGTATATATTAACTAGTATTATTTTCAAATTTATCTCAAAGTCTTCAATACTTAACATATATAAAATGTATGTGTTCATCAAAATTTTAATTAAATTCGAATTAAATTTACTTAGTTGTTTATATATACATACACAAAATATCTATTTAGAATCTAATTTTGAAACAAATCTCTTCAATTTATTTTTTTTATTTAAGGTGTCAATAAATCATCAATTTTTTTAATTTTTATATATATTTGTAAATTTTTTTAATCAAATCTATTTTTTTTAATTTGTCAAATGTATTTAAAAATTATGTAAAATTTTAACATCATACCAAAATTAGATTCATAAAAAAACTATTTCCTTTCTAACATTTTTCCTTCAAAACAATTAAATAAAAATTTAATTAAATTATAAAAATAATGTAATATATATGATTATGCTCAAAATACAGCCAATACATAAAAAAGATAAGAATGTATTTTCTTATATATATATATATGTCAACCGTTTAATGATAATTTTAATCATCATACCTTTGTTTTTGTGATTTTCATTAAATCTTTGTACAAAAATAATTGGTAAATTTGAATCAAAAGAAAATGTGAATAGAAAATTTTTTTTAAACAATATGCCTTTCAAATGAATGCTTCAAATTGAAACCAAAAAAAATTTATGTGATAGTACTATTTATAAGCTTATTGGATGTCAAGGACGTATAGATAATTTTAAATTAATTAATATCTATTGAATTTAAAAAGAATATGATAAATAATATATGTATTTTTGAATTTAAAAAATCAAATAAGATGATAAAAAAATTTATAAAAATAAAAATTGAGATTTTTAAATTAAAAAAAATTATATAATATTTTCAAGTAAAAGGAATTCTTTAAATTTCAAATTCTTGTTACAATTTAATCTTAATTTTAAATGCACAATTTTTTTTATTACTGCTTAATCTCAATTTTACATGAATAAAAAATAACACAAAGTTGATACTAGACAATCTAAAAAGGACTTAATTTGAAAATTTTTGAATTCTAATTTTAGATGCGTAATTTTATCTATTACCACTTAATCTAATTTTAAATGAAAAAAATTTAATAGATTAATAATAAATCATCTAAAAAAGATTTAATTTGAAAATTTTTTAAATTTTGAATAATCATATATTAACCTAAAAAATATAACATTCAACTAGATTAAATCATATATATGATTATTCAAAATTCAAAAATTTCAAATTAATTGCCTGATGATTTAAGCTAGTATTTTGAAGATTAAATATTAGGTATTTTTTTTTAAATTTAAAATGAAAAATAATATAATTCAAATTAAAGTTATCTTATGTGTCATCAAAAGAAAATATCCAAATAAATTGCTATGTTAGCAGTACTTACCACGTATTTATGTATTCTGTTTTATTATATAGATATATGATTAGCAATGTTAAGATTTTTTAAGTTCAATCTCAAACCTTTTAAGGGAGACATTTTTAGGTGAAGTTTTAGGGAAGACATTTTTAGGTGGTACTATGAATTACACTTTCAAATTTCTTTTTTTTTAACAAAAAAAGTCATGATTCAAGAAAATAATTATAAGTATTGAGATACTCAAAATTTGTTGAATGCCACGATTTAAAAATAGTTGTATGACTTAAACTTTTAAAAGATATTTACAACTTAGTTGTTTGAGTAATATATATATATATATATATGTTTTCTTCTTTGTTTTGAATCATGGAAGAACAACAAGATTTGCTAAGTCTACCCCTAATATAAAGGGTTCACTTGTTAGGAAAGAAATCAAACCTTGAGCCTTAGAGCATAAAACAAAATATTTATATCTGTGAAGAACAAACTCAAAAGATTGAGTTATTGGGCTCTGGGATGTCTTTTGTGTATCATCTTTACATCCCACTTTTAACAATGTGAGATATCTCACTCACATATGAACTTTGACAACATTATTCATTTATGAGTTTTGATCAGCATCTCTAACAACAAAGTTGTCAACATACCCTTATGCCTGACACTCAACTTCACATCTCATGTTAGTCTGAGTTGTATTGGTGCACCTTAGACCTAGCACTCAATTTTGCATGTCCGGTGAAATCATCACCATACTTGCCATACATCCCAGTTGCACTTTTGGCTCTTGGTACTACCTGTTGGAGAAATAATCCAAACCTAAAACTCATAAAAATACATCAAAAGAGTCCATACATACATGATAGACCATTTAAGCCCAAAATTTTGAACAATTGCATTCCTGAATTATCTAGGCATATAGGATATATCGGCTGTAAATAATATGCATCGTTATTTTAAGCTATGTTTGAGTTTAATTTGTGAGGGCAATGGCAATGAGGTCTCCAAATAATTGGATATTCAGTTTCACCAAACGCATGAATAAAAATTAAAACTCTTTAGTCCCTTTTCGTCTATGTTACTCATACTCATACACGAGTATAGGACAAAGATATGTATCCAATATTATCATATTTAATATTTTTTAAAATTTTTATGTATTTGGAAGGTCTTTGGAAGATCACATTTCTGTTTCCATATCCGGATACGCATTAGATACAAGTGTTAAACACGAGTACTTTAAGAAAAATGAAGGGCCAAAACACTCATAGCTTTTCATGTCCTAATTCTCCAATTGATCAATTTTGAAAACCCATTAGTCAACCCTTAAATGGGTGTGTTTGAAGTAGACTTATTCATGGGTCGGGCAGGATCCATGCAAGGTATTATATATTATAAGTTTGCACAAGCTTGGCTCAAAATATGATTTTTTTTTCACGTCTGTCTATTTTTGTAAATAGGTAATCTAAGTGTAGTTAGGTCCGCCAATATTATATTTTTTATTTTTTAAAATATATTTTTTAATTTAAGTTTTAATAATTAAATATATTTTTAAGATTCTTTTAAAAATGCATGATCTAATTTCTATTATAAAAATGTTTCAACAAATTAACAACTAGTAAAATAAATTTATAACTATCATTAAAAAATATAAATTTTGTAATTAAAAAATTTTTATTCAAGTGGGATATAGACCCAGCTTAAAGTTCTTTTTCCAAATCCAAGCTCATTTTTTAAATGGGTTTTATTTTTTTTGCTAAAATTTATTTTTTGGGTTTAATATTTTTATCTAATGCCTCTCGAATATCAAAAAGATCTTTGATGGCCCAATCCATGATAAGTCTAATTCGAAGCAATCACGATTGTACTTTCTCTGCTTATTTTGGTTTTCAACTATTAAATTGCAAATTGAAGAAGTTAATTAATTAGACAAGTAGAACTGAATGAATGGTTCGCTCGCATAAAGAACTCAACCTCAGACGGATTTGAAACTTCACGGCTAATATCTAACCATTCTTAATTGGAATGTCACGGTACTTCGATTCCAATTAAGTTTTTTTTATTTATTGCATTGTAGCTTTTGACAGAAGCATAATATCAAACCTTTAAACAACAGCAGTCACATTGCTGAAAGGCCGAAACCTTCTTATATCTAAGTCCAAATAACAAATACTACCAGGAAAAAATTAAAAAAACAAAACAAGAAAAAAGATCTAAAAATCACACAATGTTATTCATCAATCATCAAGGAAAGGAATTAAGGGGAAATACATGGAAGTTATGAACTATAAAGGTGGTGGTGGCAGTGAAGGTTATATTGGTGGAGGCAGCAGAGCTCTTGGAGGAGGAACAAACACACTTTTAGATCCATTACCTTTAGGAGATTGAGGCTTTTGTTGGGATTGGTTTCCCAATTCTTCTGCCAATAATGACTACCTTCATTTGAGCAGAGTGTTTAGTTGACTCGGCTTCCACTATATCCATATCATCAATATCCAGAGCTTGAGCCACTTCGGGAAGCTTTCAACAAGCTTGACAAGTTTGCAACACTAAGTCATGGATAAGAATGAAGAATACCAAGCAAGAATGAGAAATAGCCATGAAAGCAAAAACAAAAAGCTTGATTCTATAGATCTCCTTTTGCTTTAAAATAAACTTATAAAATAACATTTTCTTTTAAAAGCTGAAGTTTTCGTTGACTTGCTATTGTCACTTGATCATATCTCGGTTGAATACTCTGCTACCACAATTGCATTTCCTTGATCAAATGCATATATTGTTGAAATTATAGGCTGCCACACTGGGCTTTTTTATGTAAATAATATATATATTTTTATTTACAAAAATAAGCCAAAATCAGATTATTTACCGAAATAGGCCAATTTTTCAATTTAATTGAGAAATCACCATTTCAAATGGTGCCAAATCAGATGGTGATTTCTCAACTTATTTTGAGAAATCGCCAAATCAAGTGACGATTTTTCAATTAAATTGAAACCAATTGCAATTTCGGTGCAATTTTGGTGGCCAGAGGGTAAGACAATTGGGAAATCGCCATGCATTTCTTTTTTTTTTCAATTTTTGTTTTTTTTTTCAAAAATCGCAATTTCGTATTATGACTCACAGTTTATAAATTTTAAGTTTTATTTATATTCGAAAGTACGTGACTAATTTTTAGTTTTTATTTATATTCAAAAGTA
>JBBYHK010505663.1:0-13886 GCA_038382065.1 Adansonia grandidieri | reverse complement strand
AATGACATGACAAGTTGAATTGTGGCCATATACTGACGTGGCACATTAAATGTTGATAAGAAATTTAAAAATTTAATCTTTTGTTGATGCAAAAATTGAAAAAAAAAAACCAAATTTTCTTTCATAAATAGACAATAGATTGTTATATATACTATATAACCCCTTAAGTTAATAATTTTTAGTAAATACACAATATACCCATACTTATATAATTTAACATGATAAAAATAATTATTACATTTATAGTTGAATTTACATTTTTTGTTACTTGACAATTGTAAAGGATTGAATTTACATTACATTTTCTCCACCTAAACCCAATGCCTTTGTTTGTTTCTGTGTCCCGTTCCTTGGAAGGTGTCTCTGATAATCTTTTTTTTTTTTTTTGTATATAATTTGGGTTGAAACTATGTAATAGGTTTCTAATAGAAGCACTTAAAGGATAAATTTTTAGACAAACAATTTTTTTCATTTTTCATGTTAGCAACAAAAAATGATATAGAATAACTAAATACTACCTATTTACGAAAAATTTTGGTTTCCATTTTTTTCAGTTTTGCATCAACAAATAAAATTTTTTAATTTTTTTGTTCACATTTAACTGTCATTTAAACTTATAGCTAGAAATCAAATTGCAACTATTATTTTAACAAAAAGTGTTAACATTGTTAATAACTTTACTTTTTTACTTTAATTTCAAAAATATAAAGATTAAATTACGTAGTATAGGGAATAACTAGCAATCTACCTATAATACCGGAGCTCCACATCAACATATTAATGATTTATGTTTACAACTATTAGCCAATTTACTATTTAGCTATATTTTCAAAGGTATAAAGACTAAAATACTGAGTTTATAGTAGAAAAACTAGATTGTTCACTAGACTATAGTATAAAGACTAGGCAAGGACTTTAATCATTTATCTTTAGGCTTTTGATATTCTTTTTGCCATTTATCTTGCATATTGTTACTTTTTTCTCTTTTGTATTATAATTTTGAATGTGCCTCATGTTAGAATTATCTAATAATTTTGGTGGGTTGCAATTAATTGTAGTTTTGTTTTACTAAAATAGGCTAATGTATGATCTATATAGGGAAGCATTTGAGCTACTTATTAATTTAAGTGATCCACTCAATATGGGCTTGGACATTTGTAATATTCATTAGTAAGGGTAACAGTGTAGGCATTAGTTCGTAGGCCCACGATGTGAAGGCACTAAGGTTAATTCATTTAGCCAGGTCTCATCTGCATTCATAAACAACAAAAACAATTACTTCATAACTTGCCCCATCAAGAGTTGTGATTTGGGAGTGTGAATTGTAAAGGAAACCCTAGTCTTTTGTAGGATTATAGGTCACTAGATCAAAGAAGCAATCATATCATTATGTCTTCAGTAAATGATCCTTATAAGTGTTCTAGCTATCGTCTTTTTTGCAACTTTTGTTGTTGTCGGAACTATGTGGCATGGTTTAGCAACTACCACCATCAAATTATTTGGTCCTACTCGTTATCAATGGGATCAAGGATACTTCCAGCTAGAAATATATCAAAGGGTTAGTGCTGGGTTAGTCAAATTTCAAAGTTTATCATAAGCTTGGTCCAAAATTCCTAAAAAATTAGCTTTTTATGATTACATTGGCAATAATCTGGCAAAAGAAGGATTATTCAAAGCGGGTTCAATGGACAACGGGGATGGAATAGCCGTCATGTATCATCACGAATGATTTTTGCTTATATTTGGTATCAAGGCTTAGATTATATGATTTAAGACCCAACATGTATCATCAAGAATGATTTTTGCTTATATTTGGTATCAAGGCTTAGACTATATGATTTAGGACCCAATAATACTATTTAGACATGATTGTATAATTTAAGTTTGAATTTCTTTCTTTTTTTTGTAAATATTTGTGATTTTTTAATCAAACAAACCTTATGAAATTAAAACCTAATGCTTTGAGGCTTTTATAGATCTTGATTGTGAAATTTTATTGATACTTCATTAATGTAAATCACCTTAGAGAGAAATTTGAATGTAAAGTTTTGATTAGGGCTTCTATTTTATGAGTGCAAAGCATGTTTAGCAAATACTATTGAATTGAATTGAATTCATGATCAGTAGGGATGCCGTTTGTTATTACACTTGCCTTTTGACTATGTCATGAATTTTTGGGCAAGAGAAATTGATTCCTGTACAAGAATTTTCATGAATTGCAATTGATTATTACCAACATAGTGGGATTACTTATAGTGGTTTGTGAAATTTTTTATAATTAAGGAATGTTTCTGGTTATTACATACAATAGCCTACCCAAAAAAAGTTATTGTATGTTTTAATTGGAAGCTAATTTTTAATGAAGTTATTAGGGAATCCATTCATTTAGGAGATTTGTTTGGCAAAAGGGGATAAATTTTCAAACCTGATGGATTCTTATTGATTAACTCATCTAAGGTTCCAACTTTGGTTGCACATTTTGCCCAAAAAGGAACGTGTGATGTTATGCCGCCTCACAATGATAGCTTGTTTTAATTTGCAGCTATATCTTGTCCTTATTTTTTGTTATAATGTATTACTGTTTTGTCTCTCATTGATTAACTCATTTGAGGCTCTAAAATTGGTTGCGCATTCTACTGAAAGGGTATGCTGGGCATAGTAATTGTTTGATTTTGGATTTATCTTGTCCATATTATTTATTCTAACCTTGTTTTATTTTAATAATTACTTTTTCTATTAATAATTGTCCTACTTCATCGAGGTTTTGATTGGATTGGATTTTAACAAATAGAAATAAGGCTTAGATTTTTTTTGGGAATTGTTAATCTTGATATAGCTTTACCTGAAAATAAACTTATTATTCTTGATGAGATAGAACACCTGAATAAAAAGAACCGTTAGCTAAGTAACAGAGATACAACCAACTTAGTTTAATTGTCATTAAAAGTAACATTAATGATTTTATTACCAAGTGTATAACTCAGAAAGAGAAATTTAAAAAAAAAATAGTGATCTAGTTTCCCTAATACATTGTGCTAAACCCCATTCTGGTAGGGATCATTGGAAACATAAAAAAAACCAACTTACTACTCTTAATAAAATTTAGGACTCAAAGAAAATAGGTAATGGTCAATACGACATTGTATGAGATCTTAAGCTAGATACTTTTAGGAAAAGTTTTTGGTGCTTCTAGTGTAAGTGCAAGAGGCATAAAAAGGTTGAATGTGATAAATTCAAGGTTTTTAAAACTGAAGTGGAAAAAATCCTTTATGGTTTGAAATAAGCTTCTAGATAATGATATTTGAAATTTAATTAAGTAGTGACATTCTTAGATTTTGAAGAAATAAGGTTAATCAATTTTATACCTTAAAGTCAGTAAAAGTAAGTTATTTTTCTTGTGTTATATATGGATGATATAATGCTTACAAGCAATGACCTTGGCTTGCTCCATAAGACTAAGCATATGTTGACAAGGTTCTTTGACATGAAAGATTTTGATAACATATTTTATGTTAGGAATTGAAATTCACAAAGATAAGTCATGTTATGTCCTTGGGTTCTCTCAAAAGGCTTACATTTATTGAGTTTTAAAGCGATTTTGTATGCAAAACTATAGATCTAGATATTCTAGTTATTAAAGGTGACAAATTTAATAAAGATCAATGTCCAAAAATGAGTTTGAGAAAGTAAAGTTGGAAGATTAACCTTTTGATAGTGCGTTAAGTTCTTGATATATGCTCAAGTGTGCACTAGACCCAAAATCTGAGAGTGTGAACTACAGAGAAAGCCCTAGTCTTTTGCAGGATTTGTAGGTCATTGAACCAAATAAGCAATCCTATAGCATCAATCATCATGTCTTCAACAAGTAAGCATCAACCATCATGTCTTCAACAAGTAAGCCTTATAGGTGTTCAAATGTCATGTATCATCACCAATGAGTTTTGGTTACATCCCATTATACCATTCAACATAAATATTGAATGGCCTTTTTGACAAAACTCTTTCAAAATCTTTTCTTTCTCTACTATTAACCATGTCTTAATCATGTTATTCGTGTAATTCATGTTATTCATATCATATAAATTTAGATCTTGTTGTGTTGTGTCAAATTTAAACATAGCAATTTTAAACATGTTAGTCATATTGTATTCGTGTTTCAATTCTTCGCATCATTTCTAAAATGAGAGACAAAGCATGATACAGTTACATGAATTGCTAGGTATACTTAAAACATTAAAAGTAGAGAATTGAAAATGATAAAGAACACTTTAATTAAATATGGATAATGTCTAATTTTGTACTTGAATTAGGCAATGTGATGCCTATGCTTTAAAAAATGTGCTACATGTAGTATTATTCCTTCTATAAATGAAGTTCACCCCCCAACACTCTTAGGTCTCAATGATGACGTGAAGAATTTGCTTACATCACATTGCCACATGTTATTTTTAGTTGGAAAATATTTTTTAAAAAAATTTAAAATTTAAAATTTTTTCTTTCTTTTTTTCTCTCTCCCCCTCTTCTCTGTCGATCTTCATGATTTTCAGTGTTTTAGGCTAAAAACGCCTTGGCGTGTCAAAACGACTTGATTAGGTTAAAATCAGTTTGAAACATTAGAATCATTTCTTTCAATTTCGACTTGATTGTGCTGTTTGTGGCTGGCCAAGTCATTTTTGGCCATTCCAAGCCCTTTCTAACAAATGATTCGCTAGATTTGGTCTGAAACTAGGGGAGATCAAGTGAGAAAGGGAGAAAAAGGAAGGAAAAAAGAAAGAAAAGAAAAGAAAAGAAAAACGAAAAAAAGAACGATGGAAAAAAAGAACAAAAATAAATTAATTTTTATATTTCAAAAATTACGACGTGCCAATTTCATGTATATAAACTTGATGGTTTAGTAAATAATGTAATTTTTTTGTCCACGTGTTATATTAAGATTGGTCAAGCTACCACATATGTAACTTTGTTATGGAGGTGGTGTGCATTGATAGACAAACTGAAATTTCAGGTACCATATTGGATACTTTTAAGTATAAGTACTACATTGCATAATTCATTGTAGTACAGGGCTAAATATGACATTAACCTAGTTAAATATAAATTGACTGGTTGAAAACAAAACAAAATTAGAATTAAGCAAAAGAAAGCTATTTGAATTAAGACTCTCAGTCATGAATAAACTTTATCGAATTTGATTGCAAACAAAATAAAGTTTTGATGCCTAGGTCTTAATTGCTGAAAATAGTGAACAGTAGTTATTTACTGGATTTTATGGTCATTAGGAAACTAGCAAAAGAAAACAATCTTGGGACCTATGACGAAGGTTAGCAAGGCAATCAAACAAAGACTAGATTGTAGGAGGTGATTTTAATGAAATATCGTATAGACATGAAAAAGTGGGGGGAAATTGAAGACCAAAATCACATATTAAGGAATTTAAGATGGTTGTGAATGATTATGGACTCCATGGCCTTGGATATTCAAGTTATAAATACACTTGGGGTAATAATCAAGGGAGTGGAAGGTCCATTGAAAAATGGTTGAATCGAGTCTTCGCTTCAATGTGATAGTGTAATAAGTTCCAGGCAGTGACTCCCTTAGTTGCTTCAAGATTTGATTATCTCTCATTATTGCTCGAGAATAATGATATACATATAAAAAAGATGAATAGGAAAAAATTCAAATTTAAAGCTATGTGGTTAAAAGATCTGAGTCTATTAACATTACTAAAGAAGCATGGAATCAAGATGTGGATACTAGTAGTCCCATGCAAAAAGTTCAGGCCAAGATATCTTTGTATGCGAATAGGTTGGATGATTGGAACACAACTTATTTGGAAATTTGCAGCTTTAAATAAGAGGAAAAAAGCGAGAATTGAATAACTGTAGTAGGACTGAAGGAGCTTTCTCTCAATGGGTTAGCTTCATTAAAAAAGAATTTAATGAGTTATTTGTAAGGGAGAAAATATTGTGGAAACAATGCAATGTATGGTTACAAGAAGGTGATATAATACATCCTTTTTCCATAGACAAGCTTCGGGTCGACAGAGACGCAATAAGTTTTGGGAATTCAAGATGGGGATGGAATATGGCAAGAGGAACATAGTAAGATCAAAGCTATTACAGTTTCTTATTTTAAAAGTATCTTTACTTCTAGTGGGCCAAGCAACTTGGAAAAGGTGTTCGATATAATACCATTAAAGGTTACAGCAACTATGAATGAAGAACTCATAAAAAAGTTCAAGGCAGAGGAAGTTGATATAGCTTTGAAAGTTGTGCACCCACTGAAAGCTCCAGGCTCGGATAGAATGCTAGCATTGTTTTATCAAAAAATTGGTACATGCTGAGAGAAGATATGGTGGCAACTGTACTATCCTTTCTAAATGGGGATGGAATGTTAGAAAACATCAACCAAACACATTATAATGATCCCAAAAATAAAACAGCAAAGGAAAATGACTGATTATAGGCTTATTGCATTATGCAATGTGCTTTACAAACTGATTTCGAAAGTATTGGTTAGCAGGCTCAAGCGGTGGTTGCCAGAGATCATCTCTATCCCGGGTAGATTAATCACAGATAATTTTTTAACATCCTATGAGATACCTTATTCCATGAATAATAAGAGGTATAGAAAGTAAGGTGTGATTGCAGTCAAGCTTGATATAAGCAAAGCTTATGATCGAGTAGAATGGGGTTTCTTGTGAGAAATAATAGGGAGACTGGGTTTTGCTGAATCTTGGATTAAGATTGCAATGAAGTGTGTTTCAATGGTGACATATTCAATTGTTGTGAATGGGGATATTAGTGAAGTTTTCCAACCTAGCCGTAGCTTGCACCGAGGGGATCCCTTATCTCCTTATTTGTTTTTACCGGGAGTGGGGGGTCTTTTTGTTTAATTACATAAGGCAGAAGAAATGAATGAATTACAAGGTGCTTCAATTTGCAGGTATGGGCCTAGAATGTCACACCTATTTTTTGCTGATGATAACCTTCTTTTCGTTAGAGCTAAAAAAAAAAATTGTAAGTAAGATATAAAAGGCTAACTTCATGATTATAAAAAGGCATCTAGTCAACACATTAACATTGAAAAGTCAATAGTTTTTTCAGCAAGAACGAGCAGGAAAATTCAAAGAACATGTTAAAGTAAGCTTTAGGCATTCACAAGCCTACGATCAACAGTTCGTACTTGGGCCTTCCATTATTCTGTGGTCATGCAAAGGGGCAAAATTTTAGTTCTATAAAGAAGAAAGTAGGGAGAAAGGTTCAAGGGCGGAAGGAGAAACTTCTCTCTAAAATAAGCCGAGATTATTAGTAAAAGCAGTGGATCAATCTATACTTATTTATGCAATGTCATGTTTTCTACTACCAAACAGCTTATTTGAAGAGCTAAAAGTCTAATTAGTAATTTTTGGTGGGGTCAAAAGGATAACAAGAGAAAGCTACATTGACTTAGTTGGAATAGACTTTGTGACTCGAAATATGTATGCAGAATGGGGTTTAAAGATTTTAATCTTTCAATGTTTTGATGTTGGCTAAACAAACATTTTATGCAAAATAAGGACCTATTGTATCTCACCTTTTTAAAGTGAAATACTATCCGGGAAATAGTTTTATAGAGGCACGTTTAGGACACGACCCATCCTACATGTGGAAAAATGTGTTGGTAGTAAGGAAAGTGCTTGAGGAGGGTTAGATTTGGAGGATTAGCAATGGGGAAAGAGTGAGAATATGGGAGGATTGATGGCTATTAGGAATTGAGACAGTGTTTATCAAAACTCAGCCTACTGTGCACTTTTGCAAGCACGAGTTGTTAGCTCTTAAACACATCAAAAGGCAACCGGAAAGAAGATTTTGTTCATTAGATATTCATGGCAGAGGATGCAGCTGCTATTCTTAATTTACCCTTGAGTAGAGTACCAGTAGAAGACAAACTTATATGGAAGGAAACATTGACAAAGTATATATAGTTCGATCTGGTTACAAAGTTTTGAGGAAAATGAAGGAGGGAAATGAGAGTCCAATTAGTCAACAAACTAAAGATGTTTGCAAACTGATTTGGCAGATGAATTTACTACCACGAAGTAAAATGTTTTTATGGAAAGCATGTCATGGAATTTTGGCATTAGGAAGCAGTTTGATTCTAGACACATTTTACCTGAAGGAAATTGTTGTTTGGGTGGAGATAGACCAGAAACCATCTTACATGTTTTTCATGATTGTGTTGAAGTGAAGAAGGTATGCGATTTAAACATTGTTCATGCTCAACCAATGAGCTTGAAGGGTATTATTTTCTTGAGTAGATGGTCTATACACTACAGCAACTGAGAATGGCAGAATTTTGAATCTGGTGTGTAGCAATTTAGGTGATGTGGAATTCTCAAAACAAAGTAAAATTCCGCAAAAACGAATGGAGTGTTACTGCGAAAAGTACCTTATAATGCAATATTTAAAAGAAGTTGGTGAGCTATAAAAGGTGAAGATAAGGCTTCTATTGCACATCCAAGTCGGTGATGTCCACCCCCTACTGGTATATTTAAATTAAATATCGATGCTTCTCAGTCAAGGGACAACTCGGTGGCAGGCTTTGGAGCCATTCTTCATGATTGCAATGGTCGAATAATAGGTGCCATGGCTAGAAAGATGAGACCTATGGACTCAATCTTTGTGTTGAAGCTTATGGCGATCAGAGAAGGGGTGATTTTTGCATGAAATTTTGGTTTGTTTGACTTGATTATTGAAAAGATTCTCTCCAAGGGTGTCAGAAACTAAATGGAGACAATATTGCTAATTCTTTGGCTGGTAATATTGTTGGCGAAATTAAATTGTTGGTATGCAATTTGAGGCCGTGTCCATGGTCTTTTGCTAAAAGGGAGGGAATAGTGTTGCTCATTCTTTGGCTACACATGCTCTTTCCTTATCTGATGAAATGTATGGCTGGGAAAAAGTCCAGACTTTTTAAAGCCTTTACTTGATATGGATGTTATCTAGTTTTCTTTAATTAATTTACATTTTTTATTAAAAAAACATTTTCTCGCCACGTGCCCGGCCTTTAAAACTTTGGATGATTCGAAGGGTATAGCGCGCTTGACTTAAAAATAAATAATGGTTGGTTGTGGTCAAGCCTTTGGGCTATCCCTTGATTAGGATTTGGATTAGTCGTGATGATATCAAAGAGATAGGGATCGTTGGATGAGTCACTCATCCTACTGGACTCAGATGGCCACCACGAAGTAGCCATAAACTTGGAGTCGCCATCGATCATTTTAGGCTAGGTAAGATCGAACACCTATTGAAAACAATATCATGAGTTATGAAAATTGAAACACTAATTTCAAGGTCTATGAAGTCCAAAAATTCATTGGTTGGGCTCGGGAGTTGGTTACGTGTAGGGAAGGACTAGCATCCCCACGATGCCCGAAATCGGTACCTACTAACTATATCTCACTTTGGTCTCGATTAAATCAGTTTCATTTGGTCTCTATTTAGATATAATCCTCTTTAATGCATGAAGTTTTAGAAAATGTGAATCTAGGGTTTTTTATTAAGAAAAATTAGATCACCTATGTGCCTCAGAAATGTAATGAATATAGGGATTTTTTATGAAAATGATGTCCGGATTGGATTTTAAAAATTGGATGCTTCAAATTAGGCACTGGAGAGATACCAGCACAAAACATCACCTCGTAAATTTCATTAGAAAATGAATTTTAAATATGAATGGACAATAACACGACAAAAGGAAACAAGTTAGTAAGGCAAAAAATAAGAAATATAATATCATAAACAAGCAATCAAAAACAAAAGAACATAAAAAAAAGGGGGCGATCGAAATGTATCTCATAATTACCTTCGATTATTAAAGAATAACCTGGATGACAATTTTAAAGACCATTCTGAATTCAGTGGAAATTTAAAGAACAAAGATGATTTTTATCAAAACAGTTTGAGGCATCTAGAAAAAGCAAAATTTTAAGTTTTTGAGGTAAAAGCGAGGTTGGAGTATTCCCTTGGAGAAGTAAGATTGGAGTGTCCTCTAAAATAGAGTTATGAAAATAGTTAGGAATAAAAAAAATTATCTTTTTTAAGAAAAAAAAAAGGTTGGAGTATCCCATAAGAGTAGTGGGGTTGGAGTATTCCTAAAGTCAGGAAAACATTTAGGAACAAGAAGAAAATTTAAACTTTGATTAAAAAATGGGGTTAGAGTATCCCCTTTGAGTAGTGGAGTTGGAGTATCTCCTCTAGCAAAAATTTTAATATGAAATCCCTTTTTTTGTATTTTAACCTTGATCCAAGTAAAAAAGGGTTGGTGTTGTGAGGGAGACTCAATGGCTGCATTTCGAGACATCTAAACGTCTCGATAAAAGGAGATTCGAAGTTAGGTTGAAAACAAGGGCAACATCATGTCATCTCCGTTTCCAGATTTTTCTCGGGTGTATCCGAAGACTTCAGAGGGTAAAGAAGGTATTGTTGGAAAGGTAACTCAACAAGGTTTAATATAAAAATATTTCAAAAATTCTAGAAAATCACTTTCTAGGCGGAATTAATTTTTGAAATTAGGTTCGTCTCAGCTCTGACAGCATGTAAATTTAAAAAGGCATGATGGATTTTGAAAAATTATTTTAGGCTTATTTGGGATCGTTGATAGTGGATAATACCTTTCTAAAAAGCGAATTTTGTGAATTTTTGGGAAAAATATCTGGAAATTTCGTAAAAATCATTCGATGAGCCAGAATGGCCCAAACAGAATGTTGCACGTTGGTTTCAGGGGTTTCGTATAGCAAAGGTTCAAAAAATCATAACTCCCTCGTCCGAAATAATCTGAGGGGCAAATAAGACACCGTTAGAAAGGTAATTCGATGCCCTTTAAAGAAAAAATATTATAAAAATTAAGGAAAATATTTTGTGGATCGAAAATAATTTTTCAAGTTCAGACTATGGTGCTGCCAGAGCAAAAACAGGAGGATTACTCAATATTTCAGATTTGTGAAGATAGACTCAGGTGTAGGATGTCCGAACGTCCGCGACAGAAAGTAACATGGGCTTCACAAGTTCATTCCACAATCTCGAAGTAGTTTGGGATGATGGGGCAACCAATTGACCATGTTACCAAAATGAACATAAGACTCAAGATCAAGGTTTAATACTAAAAAGGATTTCCTTTTTTGAAAAATAAACGTATTTCACCATGAAATTCAAAGCTGAAATGTTGATTTGCCCCTAAGATTGGGAGACCAATTTGATGAAAACATGAAGCCCATGCCACTATTCATCTATTAAAGGTAACATGAATTTAACTTGGGGATTTTTTTTTTAAATTAGTTTGTAAGAAACAAGCAAGTATCTTAATGGAGATATCATGAACAAAATACAGCACATACAAAGATAAATATGGATTAAACATGCAAACATGTAAAGATGATATTTTGACATGAAATGTGTGACACAAATGTAAGAAGATGACAAATAAGGTGCATGGAGACGATATGGACATGTTTGAACAAGGGGATGGATGCTGGAGTTGTCAAGACAGGATTTTTATTTCATGAGACACCTTAAAACACAAGAAAATATTTGAACATACCTAAGACATGTCAAGGTGACCACTTAAATATGCAATGGATATGTGAATTTGGAGGAAAAATGGCAAAAGATGCATGAACAGAGGCTGTGTGATGATGAAAATAAAGTATGGTGAATTTATATATCCCAAACATCATGGTGTCAAGAAGGCCATCAAGATCCTAGGACTACCACACCAAGGCAACAAAGATGCATGAGAGTGTGAGAAGGATCATGACAGCATGAAGGGATTACTAAAATGAAATGGATGATCCAAACAGAAAATATATGGAACAAGGGAAAAAATATGCTAGCAAAATCTTGAACTGTCGTCCTTTTTTAAAGCAATAACTTTAAGCTCAGTCCATTCCTTCTTTTTGCTATTGTTTAGCAAGAAAAGGGTGAAAGAAAGGAGCTTTCTGGTAATGTGGTTACTGATGGGTATTTTGAGGATAAAAATATATGAAAGGTTGAGTTTTTGAAGGCATTCTGGTGTGGTTTTAGGAAGCTACGAGAATGGAGGTTGGTTGAGGGTGAAATGAAATGGAACAGTGTTTTGGTGAGTTTTTGAAGCTAAAGTGGCTGGAGGATTTATGGGGATAGATGAGGAGTTTTTCTGGGATTGCTAGAGAGCTTCTTTGATAGTTGAGAGAGTTTTTTTTTCTTTTTTTTTTTTTGAGATAGCCGGTAGTGTTTTTTTGTTTACCCCCTCCTTTTAGAAGATAATGCAAATGGCATTCTTTATTTTTTTTCTACACCAGGGGACATCTCCAGCTGCCATGCTCAGTTGACTCTTTCCTTATTGGTTCTGCCATGTTAAGCAAGGAGGCAGAAAGTCTGCAAAGCCTGCAACTGGAGATATGTCTGCCACACCCTCTTACACCCATATATTTTATGAAAGTGACCTTTGTCATTAATTGTTTGGACTCCAAAAATTTGTTAGAATCTATTAATAAACCCATAGTTGAGGTTTGCAATGTTTTATGATAGTTCCTTAGTGCAAAAACATGTTTACATCAGGTTTTCAAAGGCTGAAAAATGGCTCGAACTAGGCAAAAATGCTTTGGTGTATCGATACAAAACATGTTGTATCGATACATAAGGTACTTTCTACTCCTGAGTATTGATACAATGAGCTGTGTATCAATACTAACAGCAAAAAATGTTTCCAATCTTGAGACTTAGAGGCCAGTACTGATACTCCATGGATTTGTATTAATACTCATTCTTGTGTATCGATACATTTTGCCAAAAATCACAACTTTAGCTACTGCCAAGGTCTGTATCGATACAAACATGCCAGGTATTGATACCAAACCTTGGGTATTGATACCACACCCTCTTGTATCGATACTAGATGTAAAAATTCAAGTTTTTTTTTTTTTGCACCGTAAAGGCCTTGTATCAATACTTGTGCCCCAATATAACTAGTACGTACTTGTGGCTTCCCAATTCACCTCAACTTGGTCACAAACAATGGGAAATTGATTTGTGTATTCATTTGAATAACCTTGGTGACACCATAAAAAGTGGCCTTTGATAGCTCATTTTTATATTTTCTTTAATACGGCCCATAGGCATTTTAGACCTTCCCAAAAAATTTTTTTTCGCCTAGTGCCATGTTGCCTAATAGTGCCTGGCGACACGACGCTCGGCAATCTTCCCCCAGCTTTTATTTCTACTTTTTTATTTTATCATCTTTTACCTAACTCATAGGATGTCAAAAACTAGTCTGGACAAAATGAAGTGCCTACACCTTTGATCAATGAATAAAAAATCAAACCAAAGATTAAATCTTTAGGTCACTAGTTGAATTGGATTGTTTGACTAAAAATAAGTTAAGTATTTAATATATGATTTTAATATTAAATGAGCATTAAATATAGTAATTTATTGACCAAATATGTATTTAGTTTAATGGAATAATTTTTAATGTATGAAGAGATTGAAGGTTCAATTTTTCTCACTTAAAATTTTAATAAAAAAATAAAATTAACAAAAAAATTGATTTTTTTTATCAGTTTAATCTGACTTTTTGATTGAACTTCTTTTTTTCCGTTCAGCTAAATTTTGGTTTTTGGGCATGTATTGATTGAACCAGATAGACCACCAATTTTCGATCAAACAATTTGATTTGGTTTTTCAACACTTACTGTGATCGCTGGATTGCTTTGAATGATTACAAACGTAGCGTGCAAAGTTTAAGGACTAATTTATTACAAACAAAAACAGTCGGAGAGTTTAAAACTACAAAATGAAGTAAACAAATTAAAACTGCAAAACCTTTGAGAAAGATCTAAGTGAAGACTTTTGAGTTGTGTTCTCGTT
>JBBYHK010505652.1:0-13886 GCA_038382065.1 Adansonia grandidieri | reverse complement strand
TAAAAAAGCTTAGAGAAAGATTAAAATGACTAATTAAACATTTATCCTTCCTTTTTGTCAAAATAACTTTACCGTATTACTAGCTTTATATATATATATATATATATATGTGTGTGTGTGTGTGTGTAGGATTTAATTTTTATTTAGGTCTCTCAATTTTTTCCGTAGACCGAAAGCCTAGGTGAGTGAGACATTAGTAAAATTATTATTTTTTAGTTCAATTAGATGTTCAATTACTTTAACAATCTTTCATTCCATTCTGTCGTCAGTTTGGTACTAAAAAAATAATTCATAGTTTGTAATCGGGAAAATAGAAGGACCAAAACGAGGAACAGAACTGTACATAGCGTTGGACACGTGGCATATTATAATTGGAAGGAAAGCAACGTCCGCATTTCATCGTTACTCGTTCATGCATAAACAGGAAATGAGTGGGGGGCGGTTAAAAGGAATTTCTAGATTATCTGCAGAATCCCCGTCAGAAGAAGGCGCAAAGCAATGGCAGAGTTATCGGCTTTGGACTTCGATGGAGTTCTTCGATATAACTGTGGAGATAGCTTACTTTTGCCGTCAAGCTATGCTTAGTTCTGCTCTCTGCAATATTTGATTTGTTGGATAAATTTCCAGAATTGTACGCAACGCAGTAAAACATCAACTCATTCGAGCCGTTTTCAGTTTACTTGTTTAATTGATTAGGGTTTTAAAAACTAATTACCAATTACAGGCTGCCAAAGTGAGATGGCCAGGTTTATTTGTCGGGGTTGATTTCCATCACTTGGTTTCTTTTTTAATTGATTAAATCTAACAACGCTTGCCAAATTTAATTAAAGTGAATTTGTTTTCTACTTTGGTCGCTCTTGATTCTCGAAGAAATTGAAATTTAAACTCTAAGTAACCTGTTAATACCCACTAAATAAAACTCAATATTCTTCAATATTGAACACCGAATTGAAACTTGCCCATGATTGTTTACTCTAATTTCTAAGGTTTCCCACAATTTTGTTTCATGTTGTTGGGGCTGAGTGGGAATTTTGATAGGGGATATGGAAACCCAAATATTTAACTCTATCCTGGAAGTCGTACAGTTGTTGCCTACTTTTATAGCCAATCTTAAAGCTTCTCCTCCTTTAATGGCTGCTGTCATGGCATGGTTGACTGTTTGTTGCTTAGTGCTTATCAGATTAGAAGGTGCTAGTCACTTTCTTATCAAGTTATTAAATTTCTTTGGAACTTTATGGAAGGTTTATTTCCAACATAATGTGTCAAATTGTCCTTATATGAAGTCTTGTACATGCAATTCCAAACAGAAATTAAGTAGCCTTTATTTGACATTCTATGGTGCATATTTGAACAGCAGCATAACATCTTGGAAGAAAGAAAAAGTTTTGAAGTTATCAAGTTTAAGAGAAGCTATCCTTTGAACTTCATCTTAAAGATTTAAGAGAAACCACCTCCAAATCGAGAAGATAAACTACCTAGGCATGTAACCTAAAAAGAACTGCTTTTCATTTCTGGGGTGATAGTTTATGTTTGAGCTTAGAAGGTGGATTTGTGAAAGAAAGCTATAATGAATCTAATGACTTATCATATGGCAGCTGTGACCTGTGGTCGAAACTGGGATGAGAATCTGCTACTTGTGAGATTGTGCTTGGTTACAAGAATACCTCCTTTATTCAGAATTTGTTGGTGGTTGACATATATATGCTAACTCTTCCTTGAAGCTTTCGGATATGGAGTATCTAAGATCCACCATTGTTTGTTTACTTTATTCTTAATTAGATTTCTTTCTATAATATTGGTCTGGACCTAAAATCCATGGTTCAATTTGCAAGGTTGCAGAGGGACTAACTGTTGAAGGAGTCTCAGAAAACTGTTCAAAGCTAAAGTCACCAATCATGTCGGAATGGGATGAAAACAAGGATGCTTTAATTGATCTTTTCGGAAAAGTTAGGGCTGAATGGATGGATAAGGACTTGGCAACTTGGATTGGTGCAAGTAGGTATTTTAATCAAGCTCGTTAAGCTAGACCAGAGATGTAATGTTTCTATTATAAGCACGATCAATGAACCTAAAATGATTGATGCGAACAGGTATCAATATTGTCAACAGACCAAATTTATAAAGTGATGACTCAAATATAAAGCAAAGGTTTGCCTAACTAGTAGATGTTAAACCAGTTATGTTACATACATTAAGACTCTGAATTCTGTTCCAGCAGCACTTGCGTCGAACACTGCATTGACTCTCAGTTGTTAATAGAAGGTGCTTATCCTGCAGGTTTTATCCAGGTGGTCCTGATGCCGTTAAAAATGCTAGGTTAACTATATATTTAGTCATCAGATGTAGTCAGTTTCTTTAACTCTGATTGTCATCCACTGCCTTCTCTGTCTTTCGCACACAAACACACCCATGAGAAAATGAGGAAAAATTTACTGTCAATAACAGGAGGCAAAGGTTGTGGATATATGTATAGTTTGACCCAATCTCTAGAATTTGAAATGAAAAGCAAACCAATTTTTTTTTTTTTTTAAAAAAAAAAAGGAAGAAAGAAAGATGGGTAGGAACTACTGAATGTGTGAAAGCATCAAAATGTTGAGATCAGTCCCAAGTCTTTCCCAGCTCTCTTAATTTCATCCTCGACATAATAGATAGTGCATACTTTGATGTTTCACCGCTAATTTTTATTGTTGCTAGTTTCAATATTTATTCTGCAAGTCAATTCTTCCTTCACCTCTCAATAAATGTTTTGGTTGTTCATCGTTCTTTTTCTATATGCCTCATTTCAGAGCCGCTCTGTGGATGCTTTATTATGAGAGCTGCCAGGAGTTACTATCCCCCCTGAAAAGGATTAGTATTATACGATTAGTACTACACTCTTTCAAAATTTTGCTCCTGATTTGCTTGCAATGATAGGGCCTTCGAATTTTTTATCAGGCCTGAGGTTAAATTACCAGAACACCAGGGGATGAAACTACAGTATGTTCATTGCTTTCCATTAGTTATCAGTATTACCTGATTATAATGATATCATTATTTCCATTAGTGGGTAGTTTGACTAGTTTCTGTGATTCAGCTCTGCATTTTTCCTACCTATTTGGTTTCAAAACACTGAAACTAGCGCAACTCTCATTTTACTGGCTTTGAGGAAGATCGGCTTGCAGGCCTGAAGAATGTCACTACAGAGCCAGAATTAGACGGATGGAACTTGTATCTAGGTATCTTTCATTATCATTCAAGTTCCGAGTTTTTTAGTTGATGACATTCGAGGTGGGAGGAGGGAAATGTGCAGCTTATTTTTCAAGGATGTTTCTGTTGTTTCTTTTCCGAAGTATATATTACATCTTAGTTGCTTGCTAGGATTGATTATTTGAACAGGGGACTGGGGATATAGCACTCAAAAAGAGAGAGAAGAAGCAGCTAACAGTCCCAGAATTGAGCTACTCCAGCTCTCTGATTTTAGTAAGAAGCTCGAATAGTCATTGACTCCACCATCTTGTTTTTTTGTCCAATACAGATTTATTGGTGCGGAAGACAGCGCAAGTACTAATTATAATTTTAATCAGGAAAATTTTTGGGTAGTCATTGGTGTGGTAAGAGTTAATTTTGATTATATAGTACCAGGATGCATAAATATTCTTTTGAATGACATCATATTGGATTGAAATGAAAACAGAGGAGAAGCCGTTGATTCTCAATACCAGACTTTAATATTAAAAAAGTCAATGCATGCTGTTTAAGTTAATCTTTAAAGTGACAAAGCCAGGAGAATTCCAGCTAATCACAGCTCTTCTTTCTGATGCTTATCAACCTCCTCGTCATTTTGGCGAAGTTGCTCAATGACATCTTCTAGTGGCGGATCTCCTGGTCTTCTAAAAACTTGATCCCCTATCTTGATTTCGTTGGCCTCGTCCTGCCTCAGTATGAACTCCTTCAACTGTAATTGGAAAGTAATTTGCCTAAGAATTTTCCATGACTGAGAAAGAAGGAAATTGGCAGCAGCAGAGAGAAGGTAGTTCACCTCTAATATTTTCTGGCCATGTTCCATGTTGAACAAGATTGTGCTCAAATCCAGTTCCCATGAATTTCACCCCAAACGCTCCCGTTCTCAATAGTTTGGTCCATTTCATAGCAATTTCGGCTACCATGCCCTGCAACCAACAGTTCCCAATCAAGAAATGGAAACAGATTCTTGAGAATGAAAAAAAAAAAAAGTACGATAACTGGTTGCGTGGAATCCCCAAGCGGAGCTTAATGAAGCCGAAAGCAGGGCCCATGTGGCGCTTAATGAGTTCCTTCTGAATCTGGGAAAGCTCCATGTTGTCGAAATCAGAAGGTGGGGGATCAAATTCTTGAGAGAATTTCTTCTCACCTCATTCTGTCCAGGCTTCATCTTCTTCGTCATCAATGATGTCGTTGAGATCGTCGGTAATATGAATCTTTCTCTTGCCTCTCTCCACTCCAATTGGGAAGAAAACCAGCGGCAAAATTATAAGGTGGAGGAGGATGAGGACGAGAATAGTTGAATAGTTGGATAGTTCTTCGTTTTGCTGTGGCTGATTTGCATATATATAAACTAAATTGAAAAATTAGCAAAATATCATATTCTAAAATGTTCAAAAGAGATTAAAAATTACTTATTTTTAATTTAAAAAATAGTTACAAGTAATTATTAATTTTGACGTATTTTTCTCACTATTTTTGTAATATTTCAATTCATTATTTCTTTCACTCGCAAAATTAAATATGTCATAATCTAAATATAAATATGAGGAGTTTCCATGGAATTTTTCAAATCAATGTCCATGTGCGTAAATCTTCGGTTTAGTTGAAATCATTAGTTAAAAAAAATTCAATCAATTATTGCTACGTCATCCACTAGATTTCCTTAAATGGGCTTCTAATGTCCATTTGCGACTTCATTCAGCTGCTATATCCCTATGATTTTGTAGCCTATTGGTTTTTGCTTTCAAAAACCCTACACTGCTCTCTGCTCCTCGTATCTGCTGCAAATCCTTTCACTTGCTTTTACCTCTTACCTTCACCCCCCCCCCCCGCTTTAACTCTTTCTTTTCTATACTTTTATACTAATTATAAAATCTTGAACTCTTAACATTAATTTAATTAAAAAATTAATTAAATAAATTTTTAAATAAAAAATATAATAATAAAATTATAATGGTAATTTCTTTAAAAGTTGAGTGAGAATTCATAATTTAAATTTCATTTATTCACTTTTATCTGTTTTTTCTTTAGTTATGAAAACATGTACAGAGTATCGTAAAAAAAAAAAAAAAAAAAAGGTAAATGCATGTATGCTGCTGTGTGATAGTTAACTGTTTCGGATCCCAAATCAACCATGTGTGTGAGTTTTCTATAGGTTTATATATAGATTTAATGGTAGCTGAAATAAGTTATTTTTTAATTACTGCTTTGGTCCTTTGATGAAAAGAAAATACGTATAGTTATTTTTTTCTTTTATATTTCTTAAAATAATTATAAAATTTTTTTATTTTTCATATTTATTTAAATAATCAAATTTTATTTATTTACTTTTTATAAACAAAGCTGTTTTGTTAATTCTTAATCTTTTTATGGAAACAGGCCAAGCAAACCGTCCAAGCGGTGGGCAGCCTCAACTCTCAACTCAAGCCACGTAAAAAAAAGCATAGGGTCAGCTGTTGTGGTCCGGCCCTGGCTCAAGTTAGGAGCAAGGGTCGGTTACTTTTACTGTTCTCAACTGTCCCTACCCTTTTCTAACCATGGCTCATCGACAAAGACAACAGCATCACGTCATGGTCTAGTTCTGGTCCCACCCAAAATCTGACTACTAATTTCCATGTAAATCAGCTTAGAAAGAAATCCAAAACAGGATAAAAGAAAACTTGTTGGGATCTTCACTACTAAATTCCTTTTCTTTTAATATAATAAAAAATATAAATATAATATAAATTTATTAAAATATATTCGATACAAGTTATTTATATATAAAATTTTAATAAATATATAATATATTAAATATAAATATAATAAAATAATAATATAAATACATAAATTATCTTTTATAATTTTATCACTTCGTCTTGTTTATAGTTCCATTCCATGGTCTTAATTTTTTTTTTTCTTCTTGTTGATATTCTAGCTGTCAACATTAGGCGTCTTTTCAGGGGGAACCTCAGGGATTGGCGAAATATGGCAACAACCGTAGCTTAGAAGACTACAACCTTTTTCTATCCAACATTTCATGCCGCACCTCATAGTGTTTTTTTTTCTAATCTTTTCTATCCAATGCCAACAATTTTCCATACCATAAATAAATGCAAACCAAAGGTTGATATTTATACAATTTTTTAAAGATCATTTCTTTTAAAAAATATTTGATTTGATATACTTAAATTTTATTTATTTTTTATAATAATCGAATCTAAATTAATAAAAAAATCAAAAGTGAACTATTTTTCCTTTTTTCATTTTTTTACCTTTTGAACTTGAGATATCGATTTATACGTTATCCAAACAAAAACTCGTATTTATCTTCTTGAAGTAAACTGTTATTTTGTTGATTAAGTCGATGAATCTTTCATAGTAAAATATTGAAGCAATGTCCGATTATAATTCGAAAGTCAACTATGATTAAACTCGATCGATTAAAAAATAAAAACGCTTTGATACCATCCACCTATTTTGATATCTAAGTATACTAAAAACAATTTGTAGCAACCTTTTTAAATGGTTGGAGTAAGGTTGTAGGCGTAGCAATCAATATAAGGAAGCTCCAAAACAACATTTTTTGGTTAATTATTCGGCTTTCTCTAACTCATAAAGCGAGTAAACAAGCCAGGCTAGCCTAGCCTGGCCGGCCTTCATTCTCGCCACTAGGTTGAAGGCAATTGGCAATTGGGTGTTGTATCGTCTTATGAGAAAACTGATTGAATAAATAATCTATACCACGAAAATATTATACGCCTTTCACAGCCGGACTTTTCCATTTACGACCCAAAAAATAAAAAAGGTCTCCTGCTTGAGAATGGAATTTTCATCCCAAACAAATATTGAAAAAAATGTGGACCACTTAAAAGATGCTAAAACGATGTCTATATTATAATTTATTCAAAAATTAGATAATTTATCTAATCTAATATAAGATAAAAGATTTAATGATTTGAATTAATTTAATCTGAATTATTGTTTATTAAATTAATTTTTATTTAAAATTTAATTCTAAAAATATATAAGTATTAATATAAAAATAATATTTTAATTTTTTTAAAATAATAAAATGAGTTTAGAGGTTGAATCAAGCTATGATAAAGGATTGAAAAAAATTCAAGTTAAAATTCAATCCGTGAAGAAATCTAAATGATATTATAATCTTTTATCGTAATCTTTAGTTACTATTTTATATGATATGAATATTAAATTATAACAAAAAATTATAAATATTAAAATTTTAATTTTAATCTTAAGATAACTCTAACATTATATGTGCATGAGGATATGATTATTTGATATTTTTATTTTTATTTTTTGTGATGGTAGAGATCGATAATTTGATGGGAACAGTAATTTCGAGTCTTATCATAAAGCAGGGAAAAAATTTTGTAAAAATTTTATCAGAATTCATAATGGATTTGAAAGGTATTTTGGGCATCATGTGACAGAAGATGATACAAAATGGGGTACATTTAGAAAGGTATCGTCAATCGGCCAAGTTTCTAAATTTGGTCATTTATATATAAGTTTTTGTGGGTTGTTTTCTGGTTGAGGGTAAGGGTTCGTCGGTCCACAGTTTCATCAGGTTTCCGACACAAAAATGAAAAATCACACCTCCCTCTTGAATATAAAAAAATTTCTTCCAAGTTCAAGTGTTCTAAGAGTTTTTGACTATTGTCTGTCGCCGAAAGCCAAGTCTCACGCGCCGCATTATCGGCCAAAGACTCAATGGCCCAGAGCCAATATCTGCCCCCAGTCCAACCACTCCTCTACTTACATATCTTACCACGGACATGATTCATCCATTAGAATCCGCTGAATCTCTTTTTCTGATTGCCTTTTGGCCCTTTTGGTATCATCGTATCGTACAAATCAATTCACATGTCACTCCCTCAGTACACTACATGCACAATTTCAGCATACTGATTTTCCTTTTGTGTCACCCCATGGTTTTGTCATTTACTACTACTCCCCCCAATGCCCACCTTATGATTTTTTAGTTTAATAGAAAATGCACTTTGGATTTAGACTTGTCATTGCTCACCGCGTCCGGATTGAATCGTGGATATATATTTTTATAATTTGAGTTAACAATATTACAATTATTATTTAATATTATTTTTTTATTTAAATTTTAACTCGATTTAAATTTATTATTTAAATTTAAATAAATATATATTTAACATAATATTTACATATTTATTGTCGTGTCGGATACTAATATTTAAAAAAAAAATAAAAAATTTGAATGATGTAGTTTTATATAAACCATAATTTGGAATATATGACTAGAAAAAAGTTGTTCAAAGGAAGTTGTCTTTAATTCAGTCATCTCGCAAATCAAGTCTGTTCTAAGCTAAAATAGTCCATGTGACTTTTAATCAGTTCAAAAATTTTCCATATGCTTTCTTTTTTATTAGAATCAATGCACCTAGACATTAGTGTGCCAAATTTATTTATCCAAAACTATAGTACTATAATAACTTAGTAAAAAAAATTATCTCATTCAATTATTAATAAAATTTTTAAATTTTATAAATAAAATTAATATGTAACAAAGTATCGTGAATCTCTTAAATTATAATGCAAAAATAAAAATAAAACACCCAATAATTCTTTAATTCACTTAGAAAATAATACAAACCCATTGAACGATGCCCTTCCTTGTCGTAAGCTAATCACGGTTGATTTATTACTACTAAAAATATTGTACATAATTCAAGGACAAAGGAAAACTTACAAAAACATCATACGCTTTACGTACCAATTTTTAATGGTGGTCATTGGTTAGCATTACTGATAGTTGAGATTTTAAATTGAATATATAATACAATTACAATAAAAAAATATAAATTTATAAAAAATTTATATATTAAATTTTATATAAATATATAATATTTTGAGTATAAATATAAAAAATTTGTTGTAAATTCAGAAATGACTAAATATTTTAACGGTCGCATGTTTTAACCTTATGTCTGAAAGTCTGTATAAGAGTGGGTCTCATGCTTCACTTTAGTCACCATTCACCATTTTAATAGAAGACACTTCCAATTTGCCACCCACCAAGCAGAGTTCGCTTCTGTGTTTTAGTGCAGCAAAGCTTTTTTCCTTCTCTTTTTTTTTAAAAACTCCATTAATGGCTGCTCTAAGGAGCTTCCTCAAGAAAAGATTTTTAACATGCGGCGAGTTGATGATGACAAGGAGGTTAGTCTCCACCGAACCCATCATTGATTCTCCTTCATTTGCTCAAAGACTCAGAGATCTCCCCAAGGATCTTCCTGGTACTAAAATCAAGAGGGAAGTTTCCCAGGTATTCTCTCTAACTTTTTATGAATTTTTATTTGTAATAATTAATTCTTTCTTTTTCTTTTTTTTTTTCTTCGGGTATTTTGATTCTCTTTTTGCGCTTTTCAAGGCTGTTTGTCATTAAAGATTAACATAATCCCCATACCCCATAATCTCAGAAGGAACTTAGATGCTTGGTTATTTTTAATTTATTTTCATGCAAATCTTCTTCTCTTTTCAGTTTCCCCTTTTGTTTTGTTCTTAATATCAATGCTTTTCAGCCTATCTGTTCCATGTAAAAGTTATTCTTGTCTTAAAAACGGAAAGTTTTTTTTTTTAATCTTAAACAGATCGTTTAGCAACAGCCACGTGTAGAGCATCTGCACTTTGTGTACTTCACTTAATTGAATTGCCTTTCAGCTGAAAATAAAACCCTGTATTGTTTGGTTTTTCTTTGCATTTCTAAATATGTATTTACTTGATTTCTTATTTAATTGTTCTTTTATTTCTTTTCTTTTATGGATTTTGATATAGAATTGTCTTGAAGTGGTAATTTAGTATTACAAATGCAAAAAAGAAAGTATTATCAGCCATTTTTTTTTGCAATTCAAAGCCAAAATAATGTAAAAAGTGAAAGGATTTCATGAAGTGAGCATGCAAGGGGAAAGAAGGAAGTTTAAGGATGGCTAAGCTACGACCGACAGTCAAAACTCTGTCTAATCTGCTAATTAAGATTTACAAAGAAGGGAAAACTAAATAAATAAATAAATGATAAGATGCTCAGTGATGATTATCTTAAGATTCTGCAAAAACAAAATTCTCTAATCGGTATGCGGATGGTCGTAACAAGAGCATGCTTAATTAACAGAAAAGTAATTTTATTGCGTCATCGTCTCGTCTTTAATTGTGTAAAAATTTAAAGTTCTCGTTTTAATGATGTTCATCCTTTCTCTAAGAATTAATTCTTCATGTTTCAGCTGATCGGAAGAACACCCCTTGTTTTTCTTAATAAAGTAACCGAAGGCTGTGGAGCGTATATAGCTGTGAAGCAGGAGATGATGCAACCCACTGCTAGCATCAAAGATCGGTATTAGTTACTTTCTAGCCCTTCGTGGCTTTCATAACCTTTGCAAGTTATTATTCATTCGAAGTTTTAGAGGTATAGAGCATGTGACATAGCTATATAGGCCTAACGGAAATTAACTGGGTGCTTCTATGCCCACAGACCAGCATTGGCTATGATCACCGATGCAGAAAAGAAAAACTTAATTTCTCCCGAAAAGGTTTGCTGAATGGCTTTGCTGAATTGTTGATGGAAACTGTGCAAATCTATATGATTCAAAGTTTTGGTGTTGAGTTGCTTTAATTTTTTGCCCTAACACATATTTCGACTTTATGGTAGACTACTCTGATAGAACCAACATCCGGCAACATGGGGATAAGTATGGCCTTTATGGCAGCCATGAAAGGTTATAAGATGGTTCTAACCATGCCTTCTTACACAAGTTTGGAGAGAAGAGTGACCATGAGAGCATTTGGAGCCGATTTAATTCTCACTGATCCCACTAAAGGGATGGGAGGAACAGTGAAGAAGGCTTATGAACTTTTGGAGTCCACACCAAACGCTTTCATGTTGCAACAATTTTCTAATCCAGCCAACACTCAGGTACACTCTTATATCGTCATTTGATTCTGCTTTGTTAAAGTTTTAAGAATTATACTCGGGTTAGCTTTTCTAAACCATGATCGTTTAAACAATGAAAATTTTGCTAATAGTTTATTACCATACAAGATCTAAAAGTTTGTATAGCTTTTTTGGACTGACAAAAAATTTTTCATCAACTCTCTCCTCAAGATCTTGCTTTATGAGTGTGGATAAATGACTTTTTTCTACTTATTTCAAACTGGAAAAACAGGTGCATTTTGAAACTACGGGCCCTGAGATATGGGAAGATACGCTTGGTAAAGTGGACATCTTTGTAATGGGAATCGGGAGTGGTGGTACAGTTTCTGGTGTCGGACAGTACCTCAAATCCCAAAATCCTAATGTAAAGGTAATTAATTGCTGTTTCTTTCCAAGTTTACTTATTGTAACAACAACAGTGTTCTTTTATATTATTCATTTCATTGCTGATTTTGATTTTTCCTTTTAATAATAGATATATGGAGTGGAGCCTGCTGAAAGTAATATATTGAATGGTGGCAAACCAGGTAAACTTTGTGTTGATATTATTTATATGCTGTTTTTTCCTTCAAGTAATTTTCAGTTTGCAATGACGAAGGCAATAATTAACTATAAAGATATTTGAAATTTCAGAATTATTTAAGTTAGAGCTATGCCGAGCAGTTATTGGTTACTGCTTTTCTATGTGTTTTATAGTAACCTGGTAGAAATAAAGAATTACCAGGAAAACATGATAGAGTGAAGAGAATAACTTCATTAAACATAAATCTTTGACGTAGAAGTTGTATTCTCTTATATTATCAATTGCAACAGGTCCTCATCATATTACCGGCAACGGAGTTGGGTTCAAGCCGGATATATTGGACATGGATGTAATGGAAAAAGTTCTTGAGGTAAAAAAATAACCCATCTGCCTTTTTAGTGCACTGAATGTATCTCAGAAAAAGGGGGGAGGGGGGTGTCGAATAAGGATCTACTATCCTTTGTTGATTATCTGGTTCTATTGGCCTTATGTTTGGATGTCCTATGACAGGTCAGCAGTGAAGATGCTGTAAATATGGCGAGGGAATTGGCATTGAAAGAGGGGCTTATGGTAATAATCCAAATGATGTTTCATTTCACTTTTTGTCGATGCTTCCTTTGATACATAACAATATCTTGTTCAAAATTTCACATTGAGATAAACAGAGCTTTCTAGTATTTACTACTGTTAGTAATCTAATACTGGACTTTTGGCACCTTAGAGTTACAAATCAATGTGCCTAGTTCTTTCAATAAGTCTTTTCTTTTTGGTTACTATTAACAACTCTTTGTTAGAATCTGGGAATATCTACATATTTTTAGAATCTTTATATATTTATCTTAAGGAATGATAAGCCGAAATTATTCTTTTCAACTCGTATCAACTTTTGTGGAATGTAGGTTGGAATATCATCCGGGGCCAACACTGTCGCAGCACTCAGACTTGCAAGAATGCCTGAGAACAAAGGCAAATTGATTGTGGTAAGCACTTGTTATCCATAATTTTCCTTTGAAGAGTACATATAATTACCAACATTTTCTGTTACAATATTGTTCTTTTTACGACATACATACATATGAATATGATCTTTAAGATGATGTAAGAAGCAAGTAGCAGTTCTCATATCTGTCTGGGCAATTCTAAGTTTGATAATCAAAGGCTTGTAAATTCGTAGTTTGAAGAGTATATCAACGTTTTCGTGTAATGAAATTTCAATAGTGATTCTCACCTAGTTTTTTTTTTTCTTTTTTTTAAATACCAGACTGTTCATCCAAGTTTTGGGGAGCGATATTTGTCGTCGGTCCTGTTCCAAGAACTAAGGAAAGAAGCTGAAAACATGCAGCCGGTTGCAGTTGACTAAATGCTTTTTTCAGGGGAAAAGTTGAAAACCCTATTGCCTTGTGTTAGGAACCTCTCTTCTGAAAACGAATGTTTCATGTTACTAGAAACCTTTCTCTGAGGTAAATCACCAAATGTTTCAGTTGAAACATTGGCATGCAATGTGTTGTTATGAATGTCCTGTGAATGAACCCCATTTGTTTCAGTTTACATGTTGAACTCCCCTTGAATGGACGGGCCATATTTTATCCATGAATAAATTCATCATGTATCCATTATTTTAGAAGTCAGGGAGCAACAATGAATCAAAAGATTCAGTCTAAACAAATGAGTATAAAATATATCTAAATAACATGAAATTCTTCCGAAATACAGTCCAAAAGCAAACTAGAGGTATTTGGCACAATGATTCTTCATATTTATAAGAAACTTCTCCAGGAGAGAAGGCTGTTGGTACGAAGACGCACGACATGCAGAGCAGAGCCTTTAATGTTCTCCAATATAACACCAAAAAGATAGCTTTGTATTCGGCCTGCCGCCCAGATATTCTCAGTGTTCAGAAGAAAGAGACGAGGTTTTGACGGTTTCGTCACAACAAAAATATTTTTGGATTGCAACTTTGCAAGTTAAATGTGCCAATGAATTGCAAATAAAAGATACCTCGTATGTCACGATGCCATGACAGCTCTGATTTAAATACACATTTATGATTTAAAAAGAAAAAATTTGCATTGAAGGGTATGGGTTCAGTGAAATTCACAGGACCTGAGGTAGTGAAATTTCAATTTCATTTTTCCTTTCCGTTTTTTACACTATTTTTTATTTTTATTAATTTAGTTTTAA